>MNCI01033001.1:353737-408617 GCA_015680685.1 Gnetum montanum | reverse complement strand
TACACACAACACAATTGTTTCATATTTCACAACCACACGCCGCAACAGCACACACACATACTCACATTAACTACTGAGTTTATTTGGAGGTATCTAGGCCTTGGTGTTGCCAGAGACCAGCAGGCACCTAAATCCTATTCGAGGACACTCGTTGGCGGTCGCGTCCCAAACGGTCGCCAAAAAAATCTAAAACAAAAACTATCCCCCAACTATGCACCCAAGTGTTGTATTTATAGGGTAGCATGGAGCAGATGATATCAGATATTCAACATCATTTTTTAGGACTCGATATCACATATTCGATATCAATGCTAACATAATCATGACTCATTAAGAACTATTAATGATCATTTGAGATTGCCAACATTTTTCTTTGGTGTCATGATTGGGATCATGGGAAATGAAGGTATTCCTTCAAATTTGAGTTTAGGTGCTTACTGGTTTTTGGAAACACAAAGGCCTAGATACCTCCAAATAAACACAATGGTAATAGAATGAACTAGACATAAATGTGTGTTTACTGTTGTGACTATGGAAATGCTTGGGTTTGTATATGAAACTATAATTGGCTATCATAAAAGCAATTTAGCTAACCTTGTTGAATACTGTGAGTCATCAAAGATTCCTATTTTGTCAAGTCACTTAGTGATGAATGGTGAGGTACCCCTATGCTCAACCATATGAATACGAGTGTTTCACACATTATCCGGTCGAATTCCAAGGACTAAGTGCCTATGAACCTTTGTGGAATGATAACGGGTTGGTTAATCGTTATATTCCCAAACTTACTTGTATGGATAAGTAAGCTTAAGGCATATGATTTTTATGGCTTTTATGTGTTTTATATCTTGCACTAATAAGGAGGGGAAGAGAGATAACTAAATACTAATCTAATTTAACTACTAATTAGCTAAGTCCTAATTACTCCTAACACTAGTATCTGTTCCCACTTTTCATACACATCTTAAACCAGTGCAACGCTACTGGGATTACTAGATGCTAATCATTACTGGGTTACCAAGCGCTACACGCATGCTCGAAGCGGTCGTACTAAGTGTATTTAACTAAGAGAGTTGGAGGGTGAGAGAAATCATTAATTGACTAGGAAAGAATTAAATAATAATTAACACTAATTAATCTATTCTGTATGCTGCAAGGTTTATCATAAAGTTCATCTTTATTGCCGTACACAAAGTGTGCTCAGGTACATAATGCTTGAATAAAGATCCGTTTACTCTATGACTCCTACTACAGGCACGCAAAAATAATTGTAACTCTGGAGGGACAAAATGGTGAGAGTTTGGCTAAGGGACTAACTTTCTAATGTGGAAACCAAGGGCATCACCTCTTATTTATAGGCAAGAAGATGGGCCGCGATATCAGGTATCTAACATCACATGGTGGATCTGATATCGCAAACACGATATTGCGGACATGATGTCGTGGTTCATCATACTCCCATGACTGAATGAAAACTTGTCCTCAAGTTCCTTACAAAATATTGGGAAGGTATGGGATTATTGACTGAATGACCATTGACAGTGGAATGGGGTGATAGACTCAATGTGCCCGGTGAACGGATCAATAATACAATACATGATAACATTAGTGTTCATGACCACAAAAGTGAACACTATACATAAATGACATCCAACCTTATTTGGCAGTTGGAAGAGAAGGAGAGAGAAAAAGGAGAAAACATGTTGTTGCTGATGCCAAGATTGCGCTTTCCATTTTTTATTCCTAGCCACACCATCAATCTTGCTTCTTTCGTAAACATTCTAGTTCTGGTCCATCCTGAGTATTTCCTCTAGGCCTAGTCCATTGTTGTATAATCACCATCTGCACATACAACATAGTCACAAATGAGCAAGGATAGATAAATCACAATGCAGTTGATACCTTGCCTCGATGTAAGATGCATCGACTGAGTTGTGGTTATGGAAATTACTGATTCTAGAGTTTTAACATTGGTGACTACCTAAGGTGTAGGGGTTAGGAAAAATTAAAAAATTTGTGCTCAGGCCCCCATGACTAAGAGCAAACATTCGATAGCGAGAAGATGGAAAAAGATAAGGAATAAGAAGGATAGAGAAAAAGTAACAACGACAACACCAATAAAATGAATGTCATGGATGGGGATGAAACAAAAAATTGTTGATTGCAAAAAATGTTTAAGGAAAAGAAGTTAACAAATGCACCAAAAAGGAATGCCAGTGGGTCCTCCCCAAAGCAGGCTCATGCCTTTGATGTCCTGACAGACCCACAAACCAAAGAGTCCATAGGCTCTAGGAATGTCATTTGGAAGCAAGAGTTAAAACCTTACCCATAAGAAATTACCAGGGAAAAACAATGCATCAACCAAGATACAAACTAATGATAAAACTAGCAATGAGGTGAAAAATGGAAAAGAAAGATGGAGAGGAGGGAATGGAATGAAAACCCAAGAACAAAGTTGTGTAAAGTCCCTTGTTTGTGTTTTATGGTTAATGTGACCAAGTAGAACTCATTCCAAATCCAGGCTCAACAAACCACATTCAGTGACCTCGCATCAACACATTTGACCAACTTATCCTCTCGAAGCAACAAGAATGCCTCTACAAAAAGTCACCACCATTCTGAGGAGAGTGAGATGGAGATCTAGGAAGTGAGAAAGGGCCTTAGTTAGAGGGAACCTTCAGACATGGGTAACATGTCTTTCCAGTGCCATAACCAGTGCGTGTAGCCCAAGTTCATTATTGTGTCTAAGGGGTGTGCTTTGAGTTCTCATTATTTTTTTTTTGCGTGAGAACCACACTATGAAAAGACTTATTTTTATGTACTTAGCTTCCGGTGATTTGATGAATGGTCAGAATGGTAGAAAACCCAATGAAAAAGCATCCAATCACTCAAGAGAATAGCCAGCACAACTGCATCAAATCCCCTTGAAGTCACACCCTTTTCATTTTTTGAGTCCTTCCTTAGTTTGAGAAATACCCAGCCACCAATTTGTTAACATTTTTATTAGAGAAAGGGACTGTACAGTTCCAAGCCAAGGAGACCATAGGATTTTATGGATGTATGAACAATGTGGACTCATTGCCTCTTCAATTAAAAGAACCATACCTTAATATCAGCATCATACTTCAAAGGTAAAATCCAAACACTAGCAATCAATATGATATTATTCATGCCACCATCATGAACACTTATTGGGTGACGAACAAAATAAAGTAATCACACATAGAAATGGTAAAAATATGAATGATGGTGTAAAAAAAAAACAAGAAAGATTAAAGAAATGTGCAAAAAAAAAAATGTGTAAAACAAAAATGTGTAAAATAAAAACTTAGAAAGAATTGAGGGCATTCAATGATTAGCAGAGGTGGCCATATCCCCCATGACTAAGTTGGAACGAGAAGATCTGAAATAATGAGCAAGGTTGCCCACCTATAGAGGTAGCATATGTTCTGGCTATCCTAAACTCATGGAAGTGTTTTGTTTGTTGCATGTTGACTAACAGGCTCTTATATGGGTTCTCAGGTTTATATATGGTCATGACCCTTGAAAGAAAAGTTGCATAGATAATGTAAGGTCCTTCCCAAAGTGTTTAAAATTTGGTATGTTGTGACACATGTGTGGGGATCCAGTAGAGAACCTTATCTCTTGGCTGATACTTAACTTTCCTAATTTTTAGGTCATGACGTTGTTTATTAAATGCCTTGTACAACTCATTAGATGACAAGGCAACTAGTTGATTTTCTTCTAGCAAGTTAAGAGTCATCAACCTTTGTTTTTGTGCTAGATCAAGGTCAAGGTTGAGGTCACATGCTGTGGCTAGTGTACAGAGCTCAATTTGGATAGGAAGCATTGGAAGTTTTCCATACACTAACTCGTAGGGAGAGTAGCTTATAAGGAGTTTCCATGTGGAGCGGTATGCCCAAAGAGCATCATTCAGTTTAGTGCTCTAGTCTCGCCTATACTTGCTAATGGTTTTGGTCAGTATCTTAGTAATCTCCCGGTTGGTGACCTTGGCTTGACCGTTTGCTTGAGGGTGGTATGGTGTAGTCAATTTGTGCTCAACCCCTAAGCATTGCATTAACTTCTAAAAAGTTGCACTTGTAAAGTATGTACCATTATCTGAGATAAGTGCACGGGGCACACGAAACCTGTTGATGACTTGTTGTTGAAAAAATCATGCAGTTGTAGATGATGTGCAATCTTTTATAGCAGCTACTTTAGTCCATTTTGTTAAGTAGTCTATGACAACTATGATGTAAGATTTTCCATTGGACATTGGTGTAATGGGCCCCATGAAATCAATTCCCTAAATGTCAAAAGGTTCTAACGGTTGAATCCATTGTTGCAGACCCTCCATTCTAGCAATCATTCCCCCATCACGTTGGCAACACTCATAGGATTGAATGAATTGATGGGTGTCTCAGAACAAGGTAGGCCAATAATACCCTACAAAAAGGATCTTGATGGCCGTTCGTCTCCTAGCATAATGACCCCCACAAGGGCCCTCATGAGCATCTTGGAGAACTCTTAGCTGATCTCTATCAGGAACACACCATCGAACCAAATCATCAGGACATACTTTACAAAGTTGCTCATTGATCTCCATGAAGTACTTAGCTCTATGAAGAAACTGTTGTTTCTTCTTAAGGTCTAGTTCTTGTGGTGTTTTTTGGGTAAGGAGATAGGTAAGAATGCTACTATACCAATTTGTCTCCATGGGTGGTTGGTTATTCACTACACTGGCAACGAGGAACTCATCGAGGAAATGATCAGAAATTGGGTACTCATCCTCTTTGCTGTCCCAACGCAACCAAGATAAATGATCAGCAACTACATTCTCAGTGCCTTTATGATCAATCATTGTTAAATCAAACTCTTGTAGGATTACCAACCATCGTATAATATGGGGGCTTATCATCAGCTTATTCATGAGGAATCAAATGACACTATGATCTATGTGTATGAATACCTTGTATCCCAATACATAGTGTCTAAATTTTTCTAGTGCAAACACTACAACCATTAATTCTTTTTCTGTAGTAGTGTAGTTAATTTTTGCACTAGCTATACTTTTACTTGCATAGTGGATGTAATAAGGGTGTTTCTGGTCATCTAATTGTGTAAGCATGACTCCTAAGGCATAGTTGGATGCATCAGTCATGACATGGAATAGTTTGGACCAGTTAGGATCTTGTAGAATGGGTGTTTCTACTAGCTTCTATTTCAGAGTTTGGAAAGCTCATTTGCATTCCCTGGTCCACTCAAAGGGTACATCCTTTTTCATTAACTCTACCAATGATTTAGCAATCTTTGAAAAGTTCTCTATGAATTTCCTATAGTAGCTAGTGTGTCCAAGGAATGATTGAATGTCTTTGAAAGTTTTCAGTTGACGGGTAATTCCTTGGATGACTTTGATTTTCTCAGTGTCTACCTCTATCATTGCATGTGAGATTTTATGCCCAAGTACTATGCCTTCTTGGACCATCAAATGGCTCTTTTTCTAGTTGAGCCTCAAATTAGTTTCTACACATCTTTTCAACACTTGCTCTAATCGATCCAAGACTTGATCAAAACTTGCTCCATAAGTGGAGAAGTCATCCATAAAGACTTCCATAACATTTCCTATCTGCTGCTGGAATATGCTTAGAACTAAGCATTGAAACATTGCAGGGGCATTGCACAAGCCAAACAACATTTGTTTGTATGCAAACGTTCCCCAAGGATTGGTGAACATAGTTTTGGCTTAGTCTTCTGGGGCTATTTGTATTTGGTTTTATCCGCTATATCCATCCAAAAAACTATAATAGCNTTGTATTTGGTTGTATTCGCTATATCCATCCAGAAAACTATAATAGAAATGCCCTGCAATAGTGTCTAAGACTTTGTCAACAAATGGCAACAAAAAGTGATCCTTGAATGTTTCCATGTTTAGTAGCCTAAAATCTATACACACCCTCCATTTGCCTCCCTTTTTAGGCATGATTACTAAGGGGCTATCCCATTTGCTATTAGCAATGGGGTATATGAACCCAGTCTTTAGAAGCTGTTCGATTTCTTCTTTTACTACTTGCTTCAACTTTGGGTTTAATCGCCTCTGTGGTTGTTTTTGAGGCTTCATGGAGGAGTTAGTGTAAATCCTATGCTGGCATATCCTAGGATCTATTCCAATTAATTCTGGATATGACCAGGTGAAGGCTTTTGACCACTTGTTTATTACCTTTAGCAGACTCTCTTTTTGTTGTGGGGCAAGTCTTGCGTTGATGATTACCAGTTTTCCATTCTTAAGGAACGTGTACTCCATACCGGTGGGCAATGGTTTTAGCTCTAGGTGCTCTTGTTTAAAATTCTTAGGAATTTCCAACTTCCCCTAGTTGATGTTTTCCAAGTTAGGAATGGGAAGTTGGTGGTGGACTTGCTCTAATGCATCTATGCTATCTATGTAAGCGCAAGTCAAACCCTCAGTGAGTTCCATGCATATAAGTGAGCTACTTTCTTGATCAGCTATTAGCCACTGGGTGTCTTCTTGTCGTGTGGTTGCTGCATATAGGAACCTTTGTATATTGATCGTTTGTGCACACTGATTGCATGCATGCAATGTTAAACTTTGCACAACCCATGATCTCTGCACACAATTGCACCCTGTGTCACTGTATGCGATGCATGGAACCTTCTTCTTCTCCATCTTTCCCAAGGTATTTTCCTTAGATATTTTTAGGGAAAGAAAGTGGATACTTAGGTGTGCATCAATAGTGCTTAGCCATGCCCTTCCCATTATGATTGGGAAGTCCCCCTTACTGTTGTTCACTTGAATCACCAGGAAGTTAGTTGGATATGACCATCCACAAACAATGGTAACAATGTCCTCCACTAATCCCAAGGGAATAGTGATGGACTAGTCAACCAACTCTAAATGGATGTTGCTCTTTTTTAATGGAGGCAGGTTCCAAGCCTTATACATTTCTTAGGATATTAGGTTGACATCGGAACCTGAATCCAAAAGATCCTTACATGGTTCATTCCCAGCAATTTGTAGATATATTAGGGGGCACCCAAGATCAAAGAATTTCTTGGAAAGGTAGCCAGCTTTGACCTAATTAGTAATGACATGTGTTAACATGACTGTATGCGTTGAATGTGGTGTTAGGTTTGAAGGGGGCTCTGAAGCTTTATTTGATATGGAGGTGTCCAAAGACTCAACCACTTGGGGTTGCAAAGGCTTAGTTGGACTGTTGGTTCTGAAGAAAGGTCTTTTCTTCATATGGTTGTTAGAACCAACAGTAGGTTGAGGATTAATAGCCCTTGTGGCATTGCATTGTTGTGGCTAAGCAGGGAGTTCACCTTGCATTATTGGAGCAGGTGGTAATGGAGCTATTAGTGGGAGAGATGCAGCCAAATTAGAAGAATGATACACTTGTGGAATATCGCTCCTAGGAGAGGGAGTCCAATAGTACTCGCGGGCTTGGTAGTGATGTTGGGGAGTAATGTGACCAACAGAGTCACGTGGAGAGATTGGATGTTGCATGTGATATCCATATGGGTTAGGTTGCCATTAAGGATATTGTTGCCTTGGTGGTGGCATTCCCCATGATTGTGGGTGCTACCACTGTTGATGTTGCTCAATTGGTTGTGTTGGAGTTCCACTTGGATAATACGTTAAAGGTTGGTGGAATTGCCTTGGGTTATGTTGGGGATAAGGTAACCATTGGGATGTTTGCTGTTTGTTTAAATGTGGATTAAGTGCATACACCCTAGACTCTGCAGATGTGAGATCACAGGGCAACATCCTTTAAGATGGTCGTATTGACAGATCTCACATCTACTATCATCATCTGTATTTGAGTCCACAACCTCTTCAATAATAGCAACTTTACCCTTGCCCTTGTTATATGCACTTTCTGCTTCTCTTTTTTTTCTTTTGTCACGATCACTACCTTGCTCCCTAGACTCCTCTACTACTTTGAGAACAGTTTAAAATCTATTATCTAGGGAGTCCCACATTTGGTCTACCTTTGTCAATACTTCTGACGCTAACTTTTGAATAGGCAAGGTTTTCCTATTCACCATCTCTTAGAGTGGTGACTCTTCCTCATCCTCACAAAATCTTACTCCCTTTTTTCAGAGAGAAGGATCTCAGTTATATTCTTCTGCACTCTCTATTTTTTGTAGCTCACCTTATTCCTTAGCAACTTGCTCTAGTAGCTTGTGAATTTGATGGAACCTAAGCTTAGATAACCTTCCTTGGGCATAAGTCCCAAGGGTTCTTCTCATTTCATGCCTAAGCCCATCTACGAGATGGCGTAGTTGATCCCACTACAAATAACCATGGCCAGGGCAACGATGTAATAGTGCATAATAGTCGCCCATGGCAGCATCCAAGGGTTCATGACTTCCTTGTTTCCATCCTTGGATTTGCTTTTGTAGGTTAGACACCTAGGAGTACATTTGGTACTTATCGTTGAACAGTTCTAACATAGTACTCCACCTATGAATGGATTCCGGTTCTAAGGATCGGTACCAACTTTCAGCTTCTTTTATTAGTGTCTATGAAAACAACTTAAGTTTTTGCCACTTATTTTCTATGTTTTGCAAGGCACACGCATCGTAAAATGCTTGTAAGTGATTTTGAGGATTAGCGTTATATCCCCCTTCAAATCATGGGATATTATTCATGTTTAACCTCTTGATCCTACTATCTTTTTGGTGCCTTGTTGGAACTCTCATAGCCTTAGTTATATCTAGCATGCTTCGCGTGGCGAGTAGGGGTTCATCATGATCATCTCGTTCGTAGCGTCTATGGTGCCTACGCGGTTCCCTACTCTCCCTTCTTCTACGGCGTGATTCCCTAGAGTGCCCTCATCCTCTATCTTGGCTGTCTTGTCTGTGACTTCCACTTTATTTGCCCTTATCCTCACGATTTGTTTCTCTATGGCTACGTCCGGACACTGAAGGAGAGGGTGAAGGAAACAATGAAGGTGAAGAAGAAGGAGAACCACCACCATGACAATGTCTACTACCTTCTCTTCTATGGTCTTTGCCTCGATCACAATTGCAATTAGAATGCCCACCTTTGTCATGTGTCCTTGTTCCTTTTTCAGACACTTTGTGTCTATTGGTATCAACACCTAGGTTGTGAATAGTAGAATGAAGGTTCTACTACACAACCCCTTGGGCAAAGTTAAGGGGAGGAACATCGTTATGTTGGGGACTACTTGAGGTAGGTTCATCACCTTCAATTTCGCTTAAAATGTGGGGGGCATCATTAGACCATTTTCTCTTTAAAGACTTATGGAACATAGTACTCCACCTATGAATGGATTCCTGCGCTTCTGTGGGATGATAGTCTCTTGAATCATAGTCCTGCGTAATGTATTCTGCATGTAAGTGTTGCATGCCTATTCGTGTGAGAGAACAAAGAAGCATACTTGGGACTGAACAGTATTTAGGTAACACTATGTTACCTTCCAAGTCATGCCAACGCAGCTGTTCATCTTGGTGGGGAATAAAGGTGAAGTAAGGGACATATTCATCGGGATGAATATATACCACACGAAACTGTTGAGGGATTGGCGGATTAACGTCATGTGTTTTCTGCCACCAATTGTTTCTTGTGTTAGTCCTAGGTGGTGAAGTGCTTTTGTGTGAAGAAGAAGACATCTTGTCTTGTTCAATGTGCAATATACTATTAACTTTTTCGTAATCAACTGTAAGGGTTCGTTCCAATGATGTAAATGATTTCCTAAGTTCTACTTAGCGCACAAACAACTAAGTCCTCGACAACAATGCCAATGATGAGCAGTGAGGTACCCCTACGCTCAACCATACGAATACGAGTGTTTCACACATGATCTGGTCAAATTCCAAGGACTAAGTGCCTATGCACCTTTATGGAACGTTAATGGGCTGGTTAATCGTTGTCTTCCCAAACTTACTTGTATGTTACGGTTGTATGGTTAAGTAAGCTTGAGGCATATGATTTTTATGGCTTTTATGTGTTTTATACCCTATGCTAATAAGGAGGGGAAGAGAGATAACCAAATACTAATCTAATTTGACTACTCATTAACTAAGTCCTAATTACTCCTAACACCAATATCCGTTCCCACTTGCTGTACACATCTTGAACCAGTGCAACGCTATTGGGATTACTAGACGTTAATCGTTACTGGGTTACCAAGTGCTACACACATGCTCGAAGCGGTTGTACTGAGTGTATTTAACTAAGAGAGTTGGAGGGTGAGAGAAATCATTAATTGACTAGGAAAGCATTAAATAGTAATTAACACTAATTAATCTATTCTATATGCTGCAAGGTGTATCATAAAGTTCATCTTTATTGCCGTACACAAAGTTTGCTCAGGTACACAATGCTCGAATAAAGATCCGTTCACTCTATGACTCCTATTGCGGGCATGTAGAAATAATTCTAACTCTAGAGGGACAAAATGGAAAGAGTTTGGCTAAGGGACTAACTTTCTAATGTGGAAATCAAGGGTGCCGCCTCTTATTTATAGGCAAGGAGACGGGCCACGATATCAGGTATTCAACATCACATGGTTGATCCGATATTGCGGACGCGATATCACGGTTCATCACTTAGTCTATATAGTCCCTATAGCACATTGCTTGAAACAAATAAAATGTCACCAAAATGCTTAAGCATAATTCTACAGAAATCTTCTCCTAATTTTCCCCAGAGAGAAATATCCATAAGAAAACTAGAAATAGAGTGAGATTCAATGGATTTTAGAAAGAGAAAAGAAAAGAAAGTTGATTTGTATGAAATCTTAAACATTTATGTTAGATAAATTGATCATGAGGAAACACTTCGTAATAAAGCTATTCCAATTCAATATGAGTATTGCAAATTATCCAAACCCTTCGAGCTCAACAAGCAATTTCATAAAAGACAGTCTTATTAAACTACCAAAAGGCTTTGTAAACAACAAAGTACAAGCTTTTATTTAGCTATTTAACAGTTGTCAAAAATTACAAACAATAGAGTTATCAATTTTTTTTTTGACAATTTCAAGATTAAAATATCAAGGCAATAAACTTTAAAAAATGAAGCTATTTTAAGTTAGCTCAAAGTAACAAAGATTTTCTAGATCCTTTAGACTCAAATAGGCAATTTCATAAAAACATTACTATTAAATTGCTTAAGATGCTTTTCAAAGACAACATAAGCTCTTATATAATAACCAAATAGAAGTTTGAATTGCTCAAAAATGGAGCTATAAGAGCAATTAGAAAATCCCAAAATTAAATGTCAAGAACAGTAAGTACTATCTAAACCATAAGCTAAGCAACTAAGACAAAATGAGAAGAAAAGAACTCATAGGATTTAAACAAAGTAGCTGAATTGATGATGCAATTATCAAGCCATGTTTTACAAGAAATCTCTAGTAATTCTTCTTGATCTGCCCATCAAAATTTCCCCCTTCTTTTTTTTTACCCTCGAAGATCTTTTTACAGTGGCTTCTGGGTAGTTACCCTCATCATAAGAGATTAAGGTGAATTACAGATATCTAGGATATTAACTCATAAGCATCAGTTATGAAAAATTCAAGCCATAGTTGGCGAGTGTCCTGCCCAATAATATATATATATATTTCCTTTTAACGATAGCTTCCCTTTGCCTTTATATATTTTTATATACATATAGATTATTATCAAAACTTACATTGTAGCATTATGGCTTCATTAATTAATTAATTATTTTCTTTTATGCTGTAGTTCAGGGCATCGAACCCTTTCTCTCAACAAATCGCGATCATCATGAACACATATTGGACAGGTGCAGGAACAAGGGTTTATGGCGTGTCGCGTTGCACCCTTCCGTGTCTTCGATTCCGTGGATACCGCTGTGTGTCACTGGAATCTTGAACTCTGCCGTGAATGTGGGCGGGAATGGCAGTTTCGGCAATGGAGGATCAGGCGGTGCATTTGGAGGTGGAGGCGGACTTTCTGTTAGGGCGTAGCAGGTTTCATCCCCATGCCATGCCATGCCTCTAGCTATTGCATTTTCAGCACAATTGCGGAGTATGCTCGCCAAGGCAGTCGTAAGGAAGCCCTGGTTTTGTCCTCTCAGATGCTGCGGGAGGTTGCGGGAAGGCTTAGGGCTAAATGAACATCCTGATAAGACCATTGCTTCACTCGTAGGTTTTCACGAGGGCTACCAGCTGCATGGCCAGGCTCTGAAGTCTGCATTTTCAAGAAGTTCATGGTGTCGAGTTTGCTTTTGAGAATCTATGCCCTTCATGGCGAAATCGTCGATGCTCTGCAGGTTTTCAAAGGACTTCATCATGATGGTGGAATCCTGAACTGGACTATGATGATCCATAGGCACGTTGAGTATGGAAATTTTGAGATGGCTGTGCAATTGTTTGTGGAAATGCAACAGGAAGAAATACCGCTCGATGAATTTACCCTAACGGCTATGCTTCAGCTTCATGCTCGTTATTATGTATTTGTCTTACATTCCATGTTTTTGAAATCCCTATCCAAAACCTTCTCTGGAACTGTAGAAAGCCACTGCAAAGCAATGAAAAGTTTTGAGTGATCTACAGGAGCACGGATTACAGCATATTGCAGCAATAGTTCGACCATGTCATGATCACCCATATAACAGCAAGATGCATCAAGGAAGACTCATTGGAAAGTTCTTCACTGATATTATGAAAATTATTTACAGAACATAGGCTTGACGTGGAGGATTCTGATGATCACACATGCTCTGCGAGCCCTCAGAAACTGTCACTGCTGTGCTGACCTTCCCTGATCATCTCTATAGTGTATTGCTAGAATGACGTCCCCTGTAAACTTCTCACTGACAAACTCATTTGTTCCATCTACTGCTTCTAGCATAGGCTGCAAGACAGAAAGTACAGTATGCAATACCTTAATTTCATTCTCTTTGAATACAATATTGGGTCTTGAATTTGCAGGTACTGTTTCAATTTCATCTTCTTCCAGAAAAGCATTCAAAGTACCCCTAGCAATCTTGATGGCAAACCATACTTACTAAATCTGCTATTGGACCATAGTGCATCACATCGGGTATCACTAAATGATTCAGAAGTCCTGCAAGAACTAAGCATGTCTTCAATTTGCCATCAGGAAAGATAATCTTCATGCTATTTGAGTGCTAAAGCTCACATGCCCAAAGAAATTTATCTTATATATAAGCTAGGGGAGACATTTCTTTATTCATCTACACATTAGTTTGAGTGCTAAAGCTCACATGCCCAAAGAAATAAGCTAGGGGAGCCAGTTCTTTATTCATCGAATAGATTGGTATACTGAGAACAAATATGCTCTTTTGTCTGTAGTATTTCATCAAAACAATTGCTGCGGCCGCTCCATGGTATGGCAGAAATGTGCCAACAATGTGGTTAGCTCATAATTCTCAACCATGACTTATGCTATAATACCATGACTACTTGTATTCTTAGTTTTTAATCCATTTTTTTGCTTTTTGCCTCACCATGACTCGTTAAAACAATGACTAATGTTGTAATACCACAACCTCTTCTTGACTTGTGGTCAACTCATGGTAACCTTTCTAGAGGAATTTGAAGTAGAAACTTCTACCATTGCCACATTTGCACAAATCTTTGAAATTGCTACAATAATGGGTTAAACAATATCTTTAAACATGTCAATGTTTCTCATTGGAAGCTAGACCAACACTAAATAGGCCACACTGTAAATCAAAACATTTATTAGATAAGTTATTAATATTTTCTCAAAAATCATTTATTTAAGCTTGAAACACTTAAGCCATTAGTGATAAATCCTAAACTAGTGAAAATAATGCTTAATAATAATGACATGCACTAAAAATTGGCTTGATGGAAAATCATCCAAAGGAGTTGGCGTCAATGTCAATAAACAAATTGGAAGTCAACTATTCATGCTAACACAGCCAAATCAATTCATTATGGGTATCAATATTAATACATTGATGTTAAGGAAATCTATCAATAGTTAATTGTGTAAAGCCCTTGCTTGTCCTAATTTATAAGAATGACTTATTATCTAGCCTTGCTTACTATCAAAGTTATAGGTGATAGAACAATGATCATATTTCACATACACATTCCTACTAAATTCTATTTTTCCCTTACTAATGAATAGTCTTTCATTGTTAAAGGTTTTTTTTTGTTAGTGCATTGTAGAATTGTAGATTTTCATAATCTACCAAAAATCGTAAGGTGAATTGTTAAGATCTCTTATGTTGCAATTCAAATTCTAACCCCAAAATCTTAGCGATAGTGTAAAAAAATATCCTTACAAATGAAGCTTTGCATAATAAGAAAGAAAACCTTGGGATTGATTATAATTTCAACTATTTTTTATTACATTTTCATTATGATAATTAAGCTATCACAAGCTTATTAGCAAAGTATGCTAACCATGATGCTTAAGGAAAGCAATAAAGTAAAATAATCGAGAATGAGGATTTTCAGGAAAGGCACAATATTGCAAGATCTTCCTCTATAGAATCTACTTCAACTAGGGCATCAACATCGTCTTCTTTACCTTATGGACCTCATGCTTGTCATGTGTACTACTCCGTATGATGAGTTTCTTCTTCATGATGTGAATTTTGTTGCATGTTACTTATGCTTGTCGAAGAAATTATTATCTTCCTTAAATTTTGTTGCATGTGATTATGTGTCTTCTTCATCATTTTTTATATTTTTAATTATGGTGATAGTAACAATCAACATCAATGTCACGATTGGTTTCCAACTTGTCAATGAAGGAATGTCACGATTGGTTTCTTGTCATTTTAGTTTCCAAATATTGATAGGTTAAACTTGTCAATGAAGGAATGTCATTTCCATTAAGCATTCCTACCAATGTCATTATCTTGCTAAGCATTTCCATTAAGTCAAATGATATCACAATTGAAGAAGGATTAAAACTTGTCAAGCAACAAACACATAAGATAAAACCTAATCTCACTTCAACAATTAAGTAAGAGATCACCAAGCCTCATAACAGTAGTTTCATCTATCCTATACATTACTTTAATTAGGTATTGAATATGGTTATAATTCTCAAAAAATGAAAATATTTGGATTTGTATTGATTTTCGTGATCTTAATAGAATTATCCTTCAAGATGACTTTCCTCTTAACATTAATTAACTAATTAATATGATAGCTCACCATGCTCTTCTATACTAAATAAATAAGTTTCCTAGACATAAAAAATTCATATAAATCTATAGCACAAATTATATATAAATTCCATGAGCTCATGGGATATATTTTGTTACACTAAAATTTACTTTAATCTTAAAAATATTGGTGCAACATATCAACAAGCCATGACACATATCTCTAGTAACATGATGTTTAAAATCATTAATGACTATGTTACTTATCCTACAACTAGTTTAGCTATATATTTATGATATATATCTATTATTTGGTCGAGAGAATCTTTTTTATTTTTCAAATTAACAAAATCTCAAATGGATTTACAAGGACTTGATTTCCACATTTAAAATAAAAATCAAAACCCATGTTTGTTATTTAATGATAATTTTCATGATAATTATTTATTTCCAGGGACAAAGTCCAAATAACAAAGCAGTTCATCTCTTGGTAAGACTCTCAAGCCAAAATAATAATTTCTCAAAAAAAGTTCATCTCTTAGCCCACGATCATGATGATAATTATTTATTTATTATGATTAAGTTTAGTTAATTGGTAGTTGGTCTCCTACCATAAATCTTCTCTTTGGCTATTATGACAAGAAAAGACCATAATTGAGAGAGCTTCCCCTCATTGTTATGATGATAAAGTTATTTTACCGTAACTGAGTAGGACTCTCTTGATGAGGTTGGTAATCAACCTCTTAATCAAAATCAAATTTGCTATAGCTATGAATCACCTAGTATATCTCAATATTGTCCTAGCTTGATGTAGCCAATATGACTTATGTCTCAATCATAAGAAGTGCATATTTGGTGTCTAAACAACAAAGATGTCATGTTTTGTTATTTTCACAAAATCAAAGCAATCCTAGACATTACACCTCTTAATAATCTCAAGGACATGTGAATCTTTAGAATTATCTTCAATCTATTTGTTACTTCATTTGTAATGTCACTAATTATTTCCAATCATTATCATATTTGCTTAAAATATCTACCATTTTCAATTTAGATTTAAAATGCCAAGAAGTCTTTGAATTCAACAAACATTCCTTGACCAATCTCCTTGTCCTTTACCTTCCTTAATTCAATCAACTTTACTATCTTTAGCTCTCTCTATCTAAATATTTAATTGCAATGATACTTTATCAAAGGTAGGAAGACAGAGTAGACATTATTATTTACTACATTTTTTACCCTTTATCTAGTTGTGACACTTATTATTCTAATACTGAGAAATCATGCCTTAGCATCATCTTCACTCTTAAGGAGTGAAGACACTATCTCTTAGGTCTGAGATTACATGTTATGTGTCATGATCACATCATAAGATCTGTAACTAACAATCCCTATGATAACCATCAAATATTGGTAGGAAAGTACTTTAATTAAATTTGACTTATCTTGCTAAGCATTCCATTAAAGGTCAATCTATTGTTAATATTTTATATTTTATTGACTTATTTAAACCATTAATACATTCTATTACATGATAATCTCCTAGTGTATCTCTTGCTAGTTAAGTCCAAGATTATATTCTAATTGGTCTTCTTGATCATTTCAATTTTTGCATTTTCTTCAATCATGTCCACACATCTCATGAATCCAATATAGCTTGCATTCTCATTCATTGAAATAAGAGACCAATGTATCAAACTTATCATTTTACATTCATTTGTACCAACAATGCCACAAAGTATGAAGCTCTTATCAAAGATCTTCTCATAGCTATACAACTTGGTATTAGAGATCTTGTAGTGGGTGGTAACTCTTGGTTACTCATTAGATAAGTTAATGACAAGTGTAGTTGCTAGGCTTCTCATTGTCAACCCTAATTAGATATAGCTAAACAACTAATCTTAAGATTTGACAATTGTTTCCTAGATCATATTCCTTTTAAAAAACATGCTTAGTGGTGTGTTAGCCATGTTTACTATATTATCTAACCTTAGTTACAAGAATGTATATCTCATGCTTACCCTAACACACCAATAATTAAGTCTAATATATCACATATTAATGAGATGTTAGCTTAGTGGTAAGAGTTGTAGCTAGGTAACCCTAGGTCACAAGTTCTATTCCATTAGGCAACACTAAGTTATAACTCAAAAAATCTATAAAAGGAATTATAAAATTGGTTTAATAAATCTAAGGGATCTCACTATATGTAAGAGAAAATTACAATTTTTAATTTCATAGTAATCTTATCAATGAGAAAATGAACAACTAACATAATGATATTATTTGATATCTATAGACAGGTGAAACACCAAAACATATTTCTCTTCCATAGAATGATGATATTTGCAAGCATTCCAAGCACTTTTGCATTATAGATCTAAGTCTCATATGTCATGTTTTATCCTTCGGTGTTCTTCTATATTGTCTTAATTCTAGTGACACTAAGACAATGCTAGAACAAGTTCACATCAGTTTATGCATAGGTCACCTAGGCTCCTGATCGTTGATGTCATGAATCATTTCCTTGTTTCATTATTAATTGAACATGACAAAATATGCTTACAATATAGTTAAGATCTATAATACTTACAAGTTTCACGTACCTCTTATTTATATTCTATCTCAATAACTTAGAATGTTTGAGAATGTTTTATCCTTTCAAAAGTGGAATCTTGATCTTATCAATTTTATTAATGCCCCACTATTTATTGGGCATTAATTCATTCTCAAAGCTACAATATATTGGCAAATCATATATTAATCCATATCTACTATGTAGGGAATGCATAGGAGATGTGAGTATACATGGTCATGTGTAGTACTTGAGTGAGTGCATGTGGAGAAAAAATTCTAAGTATATTTAATAATAGATACTAAAATTTATAAAAGAAAAGAAATCAAACACTCAATCGTGCACTTATTATTGTAAGTGTGTACCATTATTATACTCAGGCTAGTTGACACATGAAATATTTTTTATATTATTTAACCATGTATCCCTAGGTGGGACCCATGAACGTACATGAACATGGTTAAGATGATCATGAGATGTATCATAGATGGGTCACATGAACTGATCTAGATCAGTTTATGATTTCTCTAAAATATTTCACTAGTGGTTTGAAGGTATTTCCTTATGGTTTTTCATTTCCAAATACAACTGTCATTTTCTCCTCAATCACATCATCATCCATTTTAGTATCCCTCTTCAAATTTTAACTCACAAAGGTTCTTACTTAAAAAGTAAAGATATTATCAAATTTTGTAGTCAATACTAACTCATGTAGTTGTTCTCATCATCTAAGTATCTTTAGTCCAATCATCAAGCCAAATTCATTAATAAATTCCCATCCATTTTCTTAAAACCAGGTCAACCATTCAAGAAAAATTAATAGGCCTAGCTTTTCAATGCATAATTGGTATACTACACAACCTTTTTTAATGCCATTGGTTGAACCCCATTTTTCCTTACATATGGATTTGAATCTATGTTGAGTTTAATATTTCATCTCTACATACAACCCTACACAACTGGATGTAAGATGAAGACAATAATAATATGCATTGCGTGGATCTTCATATATGAAAAGAAAATTGTAAGTAAGATGTCATTAATAGCTTGAAGTATCAAGAAATCATCATGACAAACACATTCACATTCATGAAATTAAGTTAATTTAATGTGTTGTCATTTTTCAAATGCTAAGACAATGGTGTTCTTTCTGAATTAGCAAGGATCCTTTGTAGTCACAATGGATGTGGAAAATGATGTTCATTACCTATTCGATCTTAAGGAAAATCAATATCCTAATTGAGTGAACTAGACTTATTTAAAACTTTATTATTTCTAATAAGATTAGTCATAATCCATGCTATAAGTTTGTTTTAATCTTCTTTTCATTTTTGGTTGTTTTATAATTGTTGTTTTCATTTTTTGTCCTCTCTATATCCACTCATCTTTCTCTTCCTTTATCTTCAACCTAATTTCATGAATCTACTTGACTTCCATTGTTAATTCACCTACATTTTCTATATTTATTTTGGTCATGTTCTACCCCATTTCCTCTAAAATGCATTAATGATGACAATCTTTCCAAGTCCTTTGCTTCATGTTAAGTGATGTAAAAGTTGTGATGTTCTATTTCATGTGAGAGTATATTGAGAATTAAGTAGAACATAGATAGATTTTTGATTTTATCCCTTTATCAACAATAAATCATTAGTGCATATTAGTATGCATGTATGGAATGTGTTACATCCACTTTTTACGATTCCACAAAGCCCAAAGCAAGTGTGGTTTTGACATTGTTTTGTCCAAGTTTATGTACCAAAATGACCTAAAAATAGCATCACAGGGCTCCATTTCAGCTCCCTGAGGCTTCTAGGAATCACAATAGGTCATAGACCAACTTATGAACACTTTTCTTGGTGATCCGGGAAAATTTCGAGAGTCAAAATTTTTCTAAGCACTAAAGGTGACATGAATTTTGCATTAGCATTCCTCATCGACCATTGATGTCATGTTAATTACAACCCTAGATCATCATGTCTACGTGAATTAAATAAAACTATATTTGGACTCAAATTTTAACTTTTTAAGGCCTCATACAACACTTCCAAGACCTCACAATATACCGTGAGTCAAATCCCAACATTTTGGCAACTTGAATCTAAGACCCTTGGGACCAAAATATTTCTAACTCTAGAGGTGATGTTGGTGCCAAAGGTAGCACCTCCAAGACCTTCTCCAGTACCTTCATATTACTTCACATATTTTGTTTACAACACTCCACACATTTATAGGCTTCTCGAAGTTCAATAAACATCATTTTAGCTTATTTCTATGTTAGTTTTGGCATTCTAAAAGTTAGAAATTTCAACCTTGAAAATGTTCAAAAATTTTCTAAGTACCTCAGTGACACTGACACTAGCATCAACACATTGGAAAGTTGCATTTTCTCATCCATCACATGTAGGATCACTACTTGACATCTTCTCTTGGCTTCTTGGGCTTCTCAACAGCATTCAACATTAATTTAGATGTCAAATTGGACCTCAAAAGCTCAAAACTGCAAAAATTTGACTAACTATTAATAATGGTCCATGCTTGGGACCTGTACCATGCTTTCTTAACATAGCTAATTAGCATTTGACATCATCCCTTGGCCTCATGAATCCATGACATAATCTCAACCTCACTTAGCATCAGTTTAGCATCAAATAGGTCTTGAATGCTTAAAACTTAATATTGGGAAAAATAAAAAAAAATTATCTAACTCCCAATAACACTAACACTAATGCCATTATCAGTGTTAACCTCATCATTGATGGGCTCCATACTTCCCAATTTGCATATTAAACTTGCCAAGAATGAAGTCTAAAATAACTTCCAATGAACTTCACTTAGCTTTAGGCTCAAAATTGACAACCCTAATTGATAAAATTCATTTTTCATAGGCTATGATATCAAAAATCCAATATCAAAGCTATGATATCAAATCCCCAATATTGAAGCCCATGATGTGACATTGGATATCCAATATTGTTCCACACATGCCTACCTATAAATATGATACTTAGGCACATGGTTGGACAACAAATTTAGTCAACTTGTACCAAAAATTTTGCAATTTAATTTCATAGCTTAGCGATAGAGTGAATGCCCGTAGTGTGGTATTGAGCAGTTGTCTGGAATCTTTATTTGAGCATTTTGTACTTGGGAAAAAGTGTCATGGAAATAAAGATCAAGATTTCTTTTCATCATTGCAGCATCCACTTTATTTTACTATTTTACTTAGCATAATTTCTACTATTTTCTTAGGTTAATCATTTCTATTTCCAAGTACTTTACTTTCCTTGTTCATTAGTAAAGTGGAATGAGTATGACTAGTTTTGAGTGTTTAAGTGTAATTTTTTGGTAACCCAGTAGTGGTTTCACTTGATTTTCCTAGTAGTGAACTCACTTGGTAATCCTAGTAATGGTTACATGAGCCCAAGGCATCTACAGCAAGCTAGGAATGGATACTCATTGCACTAGATAATTGGGATTTATGCCCAAGGGAAATTATTTGAGTTGATAGCCCATCACATCCAGAGATTAATTGATCAAGCAGCAAACAAAGAAGGTGAATTAAAAAAGAGAGAATCAGCTAAGGAGTATAGCTGAGATCCATCAATTAGAAAGAGAGACACACAAATTTGTGATACCCAAGAAGATGAAACCTTGGAATAAGCAATCCAAAATAAGACTCTACCAATTCAAAAAAATGTAACTAATATTGCGAAAAAGGTAGAGAAAATCTGGGATTCAGTAGACAAAAAATTTGTAATTGCATTAAAGATTATGGAGGAGAGAATGGAGAAAGCATTTGAAAAAGGCAAAGTTAAGAAAAGGAAGAAAGAGCTTGGATGAAGGGGTAATGCAGCTACAGTGGCTGAGTGTTCAAACACCAACTTCACTAATAAGAAAGGATGTACAATGTATTAATACAAACATCCTAAATGATGTTGCCTAGTAATGATACATTTGTAGGAAATAAGGGCATACACACTTAATCCTAAATTTGTTAAGAAACAAATGCCCAAAAGGCTATCTTATCCTCAAGGTAACTATAAGCAAAACTTCCAACCAACATATTATTCTAGTGGAGCCTACCCTCAATTGTAGGAGTAGTATTACGTATAATGGCAACAATTCAATCATGGGCTATGCCACCACCTCACCAACAATATCCATATAGGCAACCATATCCTTATGGATACTACGTTCAATGTCCAATCTCACTAGCAAATGCAACTATTCAAACCCCACAATATTATATGCCTTAGTGTCATAGAACAAAGCCACCAAGAATGGATCCAAGCTCATTTGTGCATCCATTAATAATTGGTCCTTCCAACCAACACTTGAATCCTCTACCACTAGTGCCACCTTCTACCATGCAGGGGGAACTACCATCACAATTGTAGTAGAAGAATGCTACCAGGGTGGTTAGTACACAAGAAAAGGTAATGACCTATGAATCCCAAACTAAGAAACAACCATTCTTTCAAATGAGTCTAGAAAAGATTGGACAAATGGGGAACACATTTACTTGTACCCCATCTCTATCTAGTCCTCCTCAACACAACAAGATTTGGTCTCCGTCAAACTCCAAAGTCACAACTGTCATGCTCACTTAGATAATCACACACTAGATCAAGGTAGGAGCCCTTCCACAAAAATGAATTGATCCAAGAAGCCCTTTAGTTTACCTCCAAATAGCAGGGCAAAAACCATGCAAACCTCTATTGGATTCTAGATCAGGAGTAAACCTAATCTCCCAAGATATGTACCAGGCCTAGAATCTACCACCTCTAAAGAAGAGTAACATTCAATTAAAGCTTGCTAACCAATCAATCATAGTTCCACTAGCATAGGTGAACGATGTGATTACAACCATCAGTGGTTGGTGCTACCCTACTAATTTCCTAGTTATTCATGTGAGGAAAAAATAAAGGGGAGTTTCCAATCATTATGGGAAGAGCTTGACTTAGCATTGTTAATGCTAAGCTTCAAATTCATGACTTGTCCTCGGAAATTTCCAAGGAAGATGAAGCTAGCATTATCCAAAATGGAGAGTTTCATGTATTACATACAATTATAATGGGTGCAATTACATACAAAGAATCTGGGCTATTAGAAAAGAGGATACCAAAGCATACACAAAAAATGTATAGGAAAAATGTGTGCAGAAATAATTGTATGTAGCAGCCACACAATAGGAAGGTACCCAGTGGCTAATCACTAATGAAGAGGTTGAATCAAATAAATACATGGAACTAGAGGAGCAAATCATTGGTGCCTACATTGAAGAGATTGATAAATTAGAGTAGTTAAGAGAAAGGCACTTCCACCCATAGACAAATCAAAAAGAGGAGATAGACTGGGGGCACTTGGAGATCTCAGACACAATGGAACCAAAACCATTAAAACTGAAGGCCCTACCGGCCACATTGGAATATGCATTTCTAAACAACAAAAAGGAAGTAATCATCAAGGTCACTTTAACAAAATAATATAAATGAAAGCTATTGGAAGTGATAAATAAATAAATGGCCAAAAGCCTTTGCATAGTCTTATGATAAGATCACAAGAATTGATCTGTGAATTTATCAACATCATATATACACAAATCTTGCAATCAAACCACAATGCCAACCCCAATGAAGGCTTAATCCAAAACTCAAAGAAGTAGTCATGTAAGAATTGAAAAAATTGCTAAAGGTGGGATTCTTCTATCCCATTCTAGATAGTGAATGGATTAGCCCTTTGGTGATTGTTTCAAAGAATGTGGGTAAATGGTAAGTCTACATTGACTTCTAGATGTTGAAAGTAGCTACATTTAAGAATCACTTCCCTTTACTATTTGTGGATCAAGTCTTTAACACCATTGTAGGACATGAATATTACAATTTTCTAGATGGATACAATGGGTATAATTAGATTTTCATTACACCCAAAGACTAAAACAAGACAATGTTCACTAGTCCATGGGGAATGTTTGCCTATAAGAAAATGCTCTTCTATCTTTGTGATGCACCAACTATTTTGTAGAGACTAGTGCTTATCATCTTCTAGAAGAAAATTGGAAATGGCATAGAATTCTGTATGGACAATTTTTCAACATACAGGCTAGATGTCAAACAAGCATTGGACCAGTTGGAGTAGGTACTTAAGAGATGTGTTGAAAATAGTCTAAAGCTTAATTGGTAGAAGAGCCATCTCATGGTCTAGGTAGGTATAGTGCTAGGGCATAAAATCTCCCAAAAGGGTATCAAGGTAGATCTTGAAAAGATTCAAGTTATCTAAAACATCACTCAAAGGTCACAAATAGTGAAAGATGTGAGATCATTCTTAGGCCACATGGGATATTATAGAAGATTCATAGAAAATTTTTCAAAAATAGCCAAACTGGTTGTGAAACTCATGAAGAAGAATGCACCCTTTGAATGGATAAAGTGATGTGAAAAGACATTTGAATTCTTGAAGCAGAAATTAGTAGAGAAACCAATCCTCCAAGCTCAAGATTGGTCAAGACCTTTTCATATCATGACTGATGCTTCTAACTATGCACTTGATGTAGTACTAACATAACTAGATGATCAGAAGAGATCTTACTACATTTACTGTGCCAATAGGAGCATCACTGGAGCACAATTAAACTACACCACAATAGAAAAAGAGCTGATGGCCATGGTGTATGCACTTGAAAAGTTCAGACATTATATGCTTAGATATTAAATCTATGTCCATACCAATTACAATGCCATTCAATTTCTATTGAATAAACCAACGGTTAGTCCTAGAGTGATAGGATGGCTAAGAATCTTGCAAGAATTTGATATCATGATGATCGATAAAAAGGGAACAAAAAATGTGGTAGCTGATCATCTATTAAGGTTGAAATGGGTTGCTAAAAATCAAGTAGAACCTTTATCATATTAATTTCTTGATGAAGATCTATTTGTCAAAACAATGCAGGCTATAAACTTAATAAGAAAGTCATGGAGTGTAGAGTACTTGACATATTTCTTAACATAAGAGCTCTATGCTAAATGGAGTAGAAAACAACATGAGAAACCCCTTCATGAAGCAAAAAATTATATAGAAATCCATGGTAATCTATACAAGATTTATGCATATGGGCTCATCAAATGGTATGTGCTAGAATGTGACCAACAAATAGTACTATAAGATGCCCATGAAGGCCCATGTGGTGACCACTATGTAGGATGTAGAACAACACTAAAATTACTAATGGTAGGATACTTTTGACCTACCTTATTCAAAGATGCCCACACTTTTGCACAATCTTGTTAACAATGCCAAGAGATGAAGGAGTTACAACTAGATATGAAGGGTCACAACTTTGGATATAGCCATTGGAACCTATTAGCATATGGGAAATTGATTTCATGGGGTACATAACACTAATGTTAAATGGAAAAGGGTACATCATTGTGACCATGGATTATTGTACAAAGTGGGTCGATTTAGTAGTAGTAAAAGACTATACAATGAAGATAACTACCAAAGTTTTCCAACAACAAGTGGTGAATAGATTTGGAGTACCATGAATGCTTATATCAGATAATGAGATTCACTTTACTAGTGCTACATTTAAGAAGCTTATGCAACAACTTGGGGTGAACCATAAGCTAATAAAACCATATCATTTCCAAGCAAATGGTCAAGCTGAAGTGACTAATTGCGAAATAACTAGGATACTTACTAGGATGGTTAGTAGGTTTAGAAGGGATTGGAGAACTAAATTTAATGATGCTCTATGGGCCTATAGGATGTCCTAGAAACTACCTATAGGATACACACCATATGAGTTAGTCTATGGCAAGCTGCCAATGCTTCTAATCTAGGTAGAGCTCCACACTTTATCTACTACTAGTGAACTTGACCTTGATCTAAGCTCAGCCCAAAGAGAACATCTCATGAACTTGAATCTTCTAGATGAGAATAGATTGGTAGCACTCATGAGTAATGAAGTCCATAAGCATTACTCCAAACTAAGGCATGATACATGGATAAGGCATGTAACTATACAATTGGGTGATAAGGTCCTTTTTTATAATCCTAGTCATTTACCCCAAAAAATAAGTTTTGAACACTTTGGGAGGGACCATACATTGTGAAAGACTCTTATCCATTAGGTGTCTTACATATCTATCACCCATCCTATCCATATAAGCTCATCCTTGTCAATATCCAATAGGTCAAACTCTACCATGAATATTCCATGAAATCTACTCAACCTTCCCAACAATCCTCTATGTGTTATATCTTTCATTAATAAATCCTAATAATAGTATTGGGGATGTTAATCTAGCACCATAGGTACTTACTAAACTTTTCATTTTCTTTTTCTTTTCATTTTACACATTCTTTGATATTTTCCCATTCTTTTATACTCTTTCACTTCTTAAGTTTTTTATATTCTTCCACATTTTTAATAATTTTTCATTCTTTGAAATTTTTCATTTTTTTGCATCTTTTTCCAATTCTTACTATATTTTTCATACTTTTTTTTTATTTCCTATGTAAATAATTTTAATTTTTAATAAACATATTATGAATAAGACAAGATGTAGTGCAATAAAGTGAAGATTTCTCTATGTTATCAAGTCACAAGGGACTGATTCTTTGAATAGTAAGGCCACACTATCCATCCATCCATCCTATTAATAAGAGGTTCTTACCATGGCCATAATGATATTTTTCTCATCATACAACTAAGAATAAACTTGTGGTCATTATGCCTGGATCAAAGAGTAAAGAACGAAGTGGGAATGTATAGGGTGTGACATCAAGGGGATTTGTGGACTTTCTTAGATCACTTTTATGAGATCTATCATGTTGCCTAGGTTGTATTATATCCTTGTAGATCTAACAAAAAATGTAAGTAAGAGTATAATAAGTGATGCTTTACCATGTCACTAGAAAGACATGTTACCCATGCCTGAAGGTAGTCCTTTAGTAAGGTTGACATAGATAAAAATAAAAGAGCACAAAATAAATTTCTAGAGGTCCTACTAGAAAGACACATTACCCATGCTTGAAGGTAGGTGGCTTCTCAAAAATCTAAAAATAAAACAAGTGCTATGAATAAACTTCTCCCTTAGACAATACACCAAGTAACAATACTTGCAATCGTGGTAGTCTTATAGTTATAATTCTAAGAGATAAGACAATGTGATGTCACTAGAATGTGGTATAGACTTAGTTTGAATATTGGATAGAAAGACTAATGATTATTTTAATCACTAATAAAACACAAGAATTTATTATGCCTATGGTAAGATACCTTAGATCCCGATTTCTCCAATCCCTTCTAAGTCATCTCACTATTTGAATAATCATAACTTGTAGTTCTATATAACATAGAGTAATTTTCACAATTTGGTGGTACTAACATGTGTGTTTTGCTAAATAGGTATGTGTTACATTTAACTCCTTAATTTCTTAAGGACACTTTTAGGTGTGGTTATACAAGGGCATTAAGGGTTGGAGCCTACTTTTGGGAGGACCCACTTGTACAACTATTATATCTTATAAATGTCTAGAAATTCCACATCTTGGACATTCCAACATCAATAAAAGCTTCCCATATCATTCAAACTATCCGTTCTAACAACATGGACTCATTACCCTTCTTATCCATCATATTAACAATTCATGAACTTTTGTAGCCTGAGATGCTTTATTTACTTACTATTTGTACCACATTTTTGAAGACACATACATCATCTCTCACCCAAGATCCTCTAAATATGCTCTAAACATTGCAAATATTCAAATATAATTGATTTTACCCTTAGAACTTCATGAGAAATGAAAGCTTTTAGCCCAAATATTAGAGCCACCCTGATATCGGGTCAAACGAAAAGTATAAATATGTGAGGAGTTAGTGAAAATGTTTTATTTCTAACATTTGCAACCAAGAGAGTTTTTCCATTTTTCTTCAATGATTTAAGCTCTGACCTCCTTAGCTTTCCCAAGCCATCTATTATATGTTATCGCTCCAATTTTTATGATTTTCAAGTCTGTTTGATCCCAAAGTACTCATCTTAGTCATGGGAGGTTCTAGTGAGGAAAATCTGAGCCATTTTTTCAAAAATTGCTAATGCCTAGAAGGTATTTTAAGGGTAAGTATGAAGGGAAACTTGAAATTTTTAATGAAAAATTAGTCATATTAACACCATAAGACTTAAATAATGCTCTTAAGGAACAATAACCATCATTATGAGCCATAGATAACAACAAATTAGACAACTATGAAGGGTTATAAATAAAAGAACACTTATGGGGTTTCTTTTCCAAAAAAATTTCTAACTCTACAATCATAATGTATTAAGAACTTAATGTACCTAAGGATATGAGTAAGGTATGGAACTATTAAGAATATATAAGAATACCTTAGTAATTCTAAATCCTTGATGATTACAGATGGCCACAAAGAGAGGAGCACAAGGAGGACCCTCGCAAGGCATAAGCAAATGACTAGAAGACCAAGGTAGATGTTAAACTAGAGGACAAGAACTAGAACATGTAGAGAAAGAAGCTCAATCCTTTAGTATTCATCAAGAAACACCTACTACTGAATAGTTAGCCTAAGGAGAGATAAAGAAATCACAAGTGCAAGGACAACACCTCAAATTTTCACAAGACTACCTCTAAACTATCCAAGAGAAGTCCATCCTGACCATAGTCATTATGAAGATGAACTTTGATCCATTGACCAAATTTACTCTAGAAGTAATAAACACACAACTTGAGGTGTTACCATTGTAGCCTATCATATCTAAAAGTGGCAAATGACACCTTGGGAAAACCTATTAGTTCTAGCACAATAAGGAAGAGGGCACCATAGTCAACATTGGAGGAGTCTCAGTCTCATACTCCATTAAGGTGATAGTAGAAGCTTTGAACATACCTAATGAAGGGGCAAAAATAACACATATGTACATAATATTAGATGCTAAAAGCAGGAAATTGTGGTTGAAACAGGCATATGGCAAGGAAGATAAAAGATACAATGAGTTAACTTTGGAGGAACAAATTTATTTCAAAATTGGCATGTATCACTTATTCCTAACCAAAGGACTAAATAAGTTGTCCACCTATGCAGCTAGAGGAAGTGTGATTCTAGTGGGAAAATACAATGCTAATACCACACAACTCTACTTTATGGAGATTCAAAGGTGGTTTGAAGAAAGGAAGGCAAGAAAGCCAACACTTCCATTCCTTTGCCTCATTAACAAGCTATGTAAATGAGCTCGAATCTTAGGATACACTAATGAAATTCCCATGAAGGCCCTGAATGCTTCATATGCTGAATTGCTCAAGCTAGTATCACTCAGGAAGGACCAAGGTGAGGAACAACAGGAAGAATAGCAATAGGAGCAACAATAGTAACAAAAGCATTAAGCATGGATGGTGCATGACCCAAGAATGGAAGAATAAAAGCTTCAGGCACTTCTAAATTGATATAAATTTTAGAAGTTTGGAAATAAGGGTAAGTAACTAATGGAAGAGCCACCACCACCAAGCACAACCTAAGGCTACATCAAGCTTCATCTAGATTTTTTTTTGTTAAAGTTTGTTATGTCATATCGTGTCTCACTTTTGTGCTACAACACCACGACATTCAAGAGTCATGTATATAGTTAGTCAGTAATGTAAATCTGCCTCCAAAAGTTTGTAAGGAACTCTATCCTCATTTTTTTTAACTTAAGGACAAGTTTTCAGTCAGTTGTAGGGGTATGATAAAATGCATTTTTCGTAGGCTACGATATTAGGCATCCTATATTGGAGTCATGAGATTAGATCCCCGAGATCAGAGCCCATGATGCGACATCAGATATTCCATATCATTCCATACATGCCTACCTATAAATATGACACTTAGGCATATGGTTGGACAACGAATTCAATCAACCCATACTAAACCTCTTGTAGTTTAATTTTGTAGCTTAGCGATAGAGTGAATGACCACAGTGTAGTGTTGAGCACTTGTTCATAATCTTTATTTGAGAATTTTGTACTTTGGCACAAGTGCGAAAAAAATAAAGATCAAAATTTCTTTTTATCATTACAACATCCACTTAGCTTTACTACTTTACTTAGCATAATTTCTACTATTTTCTTAGGTTAATCATTTCTATTTCCAAGTACTTTACTTTCCTTATTCATTAGTAAAGTGAAATGAGTACGACTAGTTTTGAGCATTTACGTGTAATCGTTTGGTAACCTAGTAGTGGTTTCACTTGATTTGCTCAGTAGTGAACTCACTTGGTAATTTCAATAATGGTTACATGAGCCCAAGGCATGTACAACAAGCTAGGAATGGATACTCATCACACTAGGCTAGAGTAGATTGTTTTACTTTTTTCCTTAGACTCAGAATTCTTACCACACTTTACCATCATAGCTAGGAGAAATAACAAACACAACATTGCTTATCTCATACCTCACCGTGAGTTAAACCATACACCTAGATTTTACTAGCTCACATGGGAAGACAATGATTCTAAAATTGAACCAATGACTATCATAATCACATTGCCATGTCCACAGATTATAATCGAGCTACACGTGAGCACTTGTAACTTGAATGGTTGGATGTTGGATTACTCCACCACTCATCATTAATCTTATAAATATGGCATTAAAGATCATATTTCAAGGTAGGTTTCTTGATATCTATAACTTATTCTTGGATTTTATAAGATCATGAGCATGAGCATTAGACCTCTTAGCACTCCTTGGTGCCCCATGGCCATTCTTGTAACTCCAAGACCAATGTTAACGTACAATGAACATCAGAGTTAGAATTTTTCAGCTTAAAGTTAACATGGAAGTTAGAATATTTTCAACTCAAAACTTGTACTAGACTTAGAATTTTTCAACTTAATGTTAGCACTAGAGTTAGAAATTTTTTAGCTTAGTGCCAACACCATAATTAGAAATTTTCATCATCAACATTAGTCTCTAGAGTTAGAATTTGTTTTAGCTACAATGTCAATCTTAAGACAGTTAGCCAAAAGAGCTTCATTTTGGCATCAACTTAATTTTGAATAGCATCTACAACTTTCCCATCCATATAAGCATGCTCTAAAGGTTTAGTTTAACTCTCCAAACCTACATTTTCTCATAAATTTTGTTTTTCTTATTACTTTTACCTCATTTTACATATTTACCTTAAGAGGCAACCATTGATTTTCTCATATCGTAAGCGGCTATCATAAAAGAGATTTGGCTAACTTTGTCAAATATTGTGAGTTGTTGAAGGTTCCTATTTTTTTCAATCACTTGTATACTACTTGTAACAAATAAAATTGTTCAAAAACATTTGAACATAATTCTTCCAAATCTACTCCTAATTTAATCCAGAGAGAAAATTTCACAAGAAAACTAGAAATAGAGCGAGATTTAATGGCCTTAGAAAGAGAATGAAAAGAAAGTAGACTTGTCTGAAATCTCAAATATTTAAGCAAGACAAATTGATACAAGTAAACACTTCGCAATAAAGCTATTCCTAATTAAATAAGTAAAAATTGTTCAAACTTTCTAAGCTCAAGAAGCAATTTCATAAAAACAATCTTATTATACTACCAAAAACTGCTACATAAACAACAAAGTACAAGTGCCTATTTTGGCTAGTTAATACATGTCAAAGATTGCATTCAATAGAGCTTTCAAAAATTTGAAAATTTCTTGGTTGAAATTACAAGGTAATACACTTTAAAATAAAGAAGCTATTTCAGTCCCATCAAAGTATCAAAGATTTTCCTAGATTTTCCATGCTCAAAATAGGAAATTTCATTAAGACATTACTATTAAATTGCTCTTGAGGGTTTTCAACAACATAATATCTTCTATGGATAATCTAATAAAATCCTAACATTGCACAAAAACAGAGCTATAAAAGTAACTTAGGAAAAATCCCAAAATGAAATGTCAAGCATAATATTGTCTAAATAACTAGCTAAGTAACTTAAACAAAATGGGAAGAAATGAACTCATAGGATTAAAACAAAGTAGTCAAATTGATGTCTCTAAGAATTCATCTCATAAATAATCTTCAATTGTCTTTTCCAAATCTTCTTCCTTCTCCCCCTTTTTCAATTTTATCCTTGAAGCCTTTTTATAGTGGCCTTGGGTAGTTACAATAATCATGAAAATTTAAGGGTATTACAAATATCAAGGGATATTAACTTATAACTACATTAGAAGTTATAACTTTCATAGGATGTTATTAGAAATTTAAGCTATGGTGAAAAAGTGTTTTCTTGGTAATAAATGTCATGTAGATCACCATAGGAAGTTGTAAAAAAATTAAAATGTATGCCAAAGTTGGCAAGTGTCCCATAAGAGACTACAAATATCTTGGAGAATTAAACATAATTTCCTATCGAAAGTAAAATTAGATTTATCAAATGTTCATATATCTTTTTCTCCTAAGTCATAAACCTTTTTCATCTTTTAAAGAAATGCAATATATATATATATATTTCTTAAAAATAATGTTGTTAAGTTTTTGTAGCTTTGTTGCCGCTTTGTCGACACGTTTACACAAAATGTGTAAACAAAACAATTGTATGTTTATCTTGTGGCCTAATATCGCATCCCCATCTTCCCATGTTTGGGGGAAAGCCTACCATCTGTGATGCCTTGCTGTGACCTCGATGTTGTTTCCTCCAAGCTAGAACAAATGCTTTCCTACCCTTCTTTGGTGGAGCTTGCAATTGTGTTGTCGCCACCTTTGTTGCTGTGTTGCCATCATAACTACCATTAGTGATGGCTCTACCTAAGCCATAGGTGTCATTTTGGATCATGGCTTGACCTAGCCAAGAGAGGCTACCCCTTTTCTCATTGTTGTAGTTCAATTTGATAGATTCTTCAGTTCCATCTCTATTGTAGGGTTTCTTCATTGGTAAATTTGTATGCCTTGCACTTGAGTTTGGGCTTACAATTTTACCAATTTTCATATATTCATTGTTCATTTCTTCTACTTTTGATGGGTGTCATTGAATAAGAAATATTTCTTAGGGTTTTAGGATGCATTTTTGGTGTTGATAATCTAAATTTTGTTGTTCATTTTGAAATCCTAGATGATGCTCCAATAGTTTTTAACATATTTACAAAATTGTGAAACTTTGTTAAGCTCTACACTCTCATGTCATTAAACCTCCAAGGTTCACGTGGTGGACAACAAATAGTTAGAATTTTTGTGTACATAATGGTATTTTATCATATCTAGCATTCAATGTTTTACAACTCTATGAAATATCTCTTGTTGCTCTATAGCTAGCAGGTTCCAAAATATCCTTGAATAATTTTAAATAATCACAGTTGCCTCTGCTATGTTTCATTTGAATGAACAACTATAATAGTACTATTTTTCTCCTTTCAAAAATTTTAATTGATGACAATCGAAACCAAGCTCTACGATTGTAAAAAATAGACACCCTACTTGTTCATAAACACACTTCAATTCTATAGAGAAAGTAATTGAACTTTTGTCTCTTTTCTACATGCACGCTATCTTGAATTTAGTAATAACATTTGGATCTCATAAAACCCAAACATTAATTTAAAATTTTTTTGCATAGGATAGCTTAAATGTATCAACAAGCTTATTTCATACTTTGTTTATTTTTTAACAATAAATACTTTGCCAAATTTTTAGCATTTTCTCATTTTTTATCATGTCCTTGCTATTTTTGGTTCATGTGTGGGAGGCTAAGTTCACATTCAATTGGAGATTCATGCCCCATCATGTCATTATCATTGACTTAGTAAAGGTTATATTGAGTCAAAGACTATTTGTGGCCTTGGATTAAGTATTACAACACTTAATTCATGGAGATGTTTCGTGTAAGATAATGAAAGAAAAATTTTGTAGGAACAAGATGTAGTTGTACCCCACTTATTTTCTTAATGCAACATCTAACCTTGATGTATAGATGATGTTTCTTATTTCTACCCCATTGTTATTGACCTTTCTTTTTCAATGTCTCTAGCATTTTTTGTCTTCTCTGTCTAAAACTTTTCATCTTTTCCTTTAGTTCCCAATCTATTAAGTACCTGATTCTCAACATTTCTAGTGTCATAGTAAGTAATTTTGAGTGAATCTATAGTATTCTAATAAGGGTGTGTAAAAAACATGGAATATTTTTTATCCTCATATATGAAGAATTTAGCCATGACCTATTGATGTGACATAGCACTATCCTTGTGACACATGTATTGATGATGTCCTAATATTCTTTTTTTACATCCCTCATAAATAATATAAAGTGATTTAAGACATGGATGAAAGAACTACTACTGAAATTATAACAACTTGTGCAAGAACATTTGATTTTCCAATCACAATAGGTCTATATCAAGGGTTTGCACTTAGCTCATACTTATTTGCTATTATTATGGATGAATTACCAAAGAAAATACAAGATGAAATCCCTTGGTATATGCTATTTGTAGATGATATTGTGTTGGTGGATGCATCTTAAGAAAATATTGTTGTTAAAATGAAGAATTGGAAACATGATAGAGAATCAAAAGGCTTAAAAATTAGCTGAAGTAATATAATGTATGGAATGCAATTCTAGTAATAGCATAAATAATGGTGCAATAGAAGTAACTATTCAAGACAAAAAAGCCCCTCATTGCAAACCATTTCGTTACCTAGGATCAATCCTTCAATCAAATAGTGAAATTAATAAATATATCACAAATAGAACTGAGGCAAGCTAGTGGTGTGCTATGTGATAAAAGAATACTAAGAAAATTAAAGGGAAAATTTTATAGGACAATAATTAGACCTACTATCTTATATGATGCCAAATGTTAGGTAGTATAAAAGTGACATGAACAATAAGTAACTGTGGCAGAAATGTGAAGGCTTCAATAGATATTGAATGTTACTAGAAGAGATCAACTATATAATAAATACATTAGATGAAGACTTACAGTCACTTCTATTTTAGATTAACTTTAATAATGGTGGCTTAGATGGTTTGGACATGTGCAAAGAAGATGATACAATGAGCCTATAAGCAAAGGTTGTTGCATCACTATTGCAAGAAAGTAATTGAAAGGAAGACCAAAATAAACATGAAAAAAACAATTAAAGATGATTTGAAGAAACTACAAATAAATAAATATCTAACTTTTCATAGAGGCAAATGGTGAAAAATAACTATGTAGTTGATCCCATTTTGTTGGAATAAGGCTATGATGATGATGATCATGATCATCATCATCATATTCACTTCTTAATGGATTGCTTTCAACTATTTTGCAACATTCATTAACGTAGGATAATATTATACCACTTTTTTGCCACTTTACCTATGGAAAACTTGGGCCTTTTTATTGGCCACACTTGATTCAAGTTAAGTTTCATTAGACTTAATTTGAGGAGTGTTGACCATAGTTCATTGATCTTTCTTAAGCCTTGAGGTCTTTGGTAGCATCTCAAGCTGATTTACTTGTTATTACATTCAATAGAATCATTATTGTGATTACTATTTAGTGCTTATTCATAACTGATGACATAGGTAACAATGATGATGCCGTCGTAGTCAGTTATCCCTCAATACTCAGCACCTTCATGTCTAATATCATCTTTAGCTTCGACAAATATACCATGAATTCCAATTAATGTTGCGAATGATGCTTCTATATTACTATCAATGTTAGCATTAGTTTCTAGCAAAAATTAGAGTCCTAATGGTTTAGATGATAGGCATTGTTAGCATCTCCATCACACTCATCATCGAATTCGACATAGTTGTCAAAAATTACTATCATTCAAGTGTGCCATAATGAGTGCCAAAATTTTTGGGACTTCTTTGAACCATAAATACTTATTATTCTTGTTTATTTTTGGGTCAATTTCTTGGAGAATTGAATGAGTGGCTTTCTTTACTTCAATAAGCTCCATGCAATGTCACCTAAGAGGAAGATTCATCACTCTCAATGATCTTTAGTCACATCGTGTTTGATCTATCATGATCCTTCGTATAAGATAGCCTTACAACTTAGAACCATCAAATTCCTACATGTGACAATGCAAGTAATAGCTTGCATTAATGTTAGTGTTAGTTATTTTTTTGTAGGTTATTTTTTACAAAGTTAGTTTTCTAGTCATTGTTCCTATTTCGAGAGGACCAATTATATTATACTTCAACATTAGTTTCATTTGTTTATTAAAGGAATAAGGAATCAAATCCTTCATTTACCTTGGTCTTTATTGCAACTTTCTCATCTTCTTAACTTATCATTTATAGCATTTTCTATGAGCTTAATTACCTCCTCATTATTACCTCCTCATCCTTCTCGTTTCTTATGTTGGATGGTAGGTTAAATTTGTATTCGTTTAGTAGAACGAGGTTCTTAACATTTTAACACCTTTGATTATTTAAGGAATTAGTTCTTAAGATCATTTACAATTGTGAGTTAAGGAAATATTATTGATAAGCATAGGTGAAGTTGTGTAATTTGTCATAGAATAATTTTGCAATAACAACTAGTTGTAGGAAGAAAAAAATAAAACATTAATTCTAAAGAATATAATAATTAGTTTTATGAAAAGAAAAATTATTATTAACAAGAAAAATAAACAAATAAATAGAAAGTAACCCAAAATAACTAGTTAAAAATGAAAAAATAATAAAAGGTTCAAGAAAACAAAAAGACAAAAAGAAAAAAAGTAGAATGATATTTTAATCATAACTAAATTCACAACTTCTAACATATAAGGTGATGAGCTTGTAAATAAACATAGAACATACCAAGATATAGTTGTACCATATTGTTGGCCACCATTTGGGATGTCATCGCTAATGTGGTGTGGCTTCATACTTTGAACTCAATGCTTCAGAATGTAAAGCATGTGGGCCAACCACCCAAGGTATAGTTCCAATGCAAATTTCCCTTATAATATATATGTGTGCGCACATATGCCACTATTGACCTTGGAAGTCATGGGATCGAACATGTTCTTCAAACAAGGTTTAGATGCTTGTTGGTCTCTGGCAACACCAAGGCCCAAATGCCTCCAAATAGACTTAGTAGTTATGAAAAGTACTAGACGTGAGTATGTGTTTGTTGTTGCAAATGTTGAAATGGTTGGGTGATGTATAAAACTATAATCAGCTATCATAAAAGAGATTCAGCTAACTTTGTCAAATACTATGAGTTGTTGGAGATTCCTATTTTGTTTGATCACTTAGTCTATACGGTCCTTATAATACCTACTTGTAACAAACAAAATTTTACAAAAATTTTTGAGCACAATTATACTAATCTACTCCTAATTTTTCTTAGCGAAAAAGTTCCACAAGAAAACTAAAAATAGAGCAATATTCAATGGACAGAAAGAGAAAGAAAAGAAAGCACATTTGTGTGAAATCTCAAATATTTAAGCACGATAAATTGACATGAGAAAACAATTCACAATAAATTTATTCCTAATTCAATAGCTACACATTGTTAAAACTTTCAAAGCTCAACAAGCAATTTCATAAAGACAATCTTATTATACTACCAAAAATTGCTACATAAACCAAAAATTATGCATCCCTATTTTGGCTAGTTAATAGATGTCAAAGATTGCATTCAACAGAGCTTTCAAAAAATTTGACAATTTCTTGTTTGAATACCAAGGTAATAAACTTTAAAAATATAGAAGCTATTTTATTCCCATCAAAATACCAAAAATAAAGAAGCTATTTCATTAAGACACTACTATTAAATTGCTCTTAAGGCTTCCAACAACATGAGCTCTTCTATAGAAAATCTTAATAGGAGTCTAATATTCTGCAAAAATAGAGTTATACAAGCAACCTAGGACAAATCCCAAAATTAAATGCTAAGCATGATACTATCTAAGCCATTAGCTAAGCAACTAAAAAAAAATGGAAAGAAATGAACTCACAAGATTAAAACAAAGTAGCTGAATTGATATCTTCAACAAGCCATCTTACAAGAATTATCCAAATGTCTTTTTCCCAATCTTCCTCCTTTTTAATCTACCTTTAAAGGTTGTTTTATAGTGACCTTAAGGTAGTTACAATAATCATGAGAAGTTATGGGTCTTAGAAATATCTTAGGCATATAAATTTATAACCACCCTAGAAGTTATAACTTCCATGGGAATTATGAGAAATTTAAGCTATAGTTGTCAAGTGCTTCCTTGGTAACAAATATCATAAAAGTTATCATAGGAACTTATAATTTCCATAGACATAAAAGGAGTCATAGCCAAATGTCTTCTTCATATAGCAAGTTGTACAAATATCCTATAAATTCTTCTTCTCCATTTTAAATTGAGGTTTTATTTGAGTGGAACCAAGTAAGCATATGATTAGCTGATCAAAGGAGATAACATATGCTTAGACTAAGTATTTAGGTACATGTGTGTATTCTATGATAATGACCATAATTAGTTTAGGCAACAAACTTGTCGTTTGCAACAACTCACAATTTCAATGTCTCATTGATAAGCTTTACCAAGGTCATTGCTAAACATGTCAATAGAAATGATGTCGACATCACCAACAACAACTTCAAAAAATTTACCTTGTAGCAACACGATATTAAGTTACCCAAATCTTAGCACATGTAGGGTTTGATACCTCTTATCATATGTCATCCTTTCTATTTGCAATTGCAACAACAAATGTCATGACAACTAAATCATAATTAAAGCCCATTTCCAATGACATTCTAGAACTAGATAGCATCAAGATGGAGATGATAATGGCCTTTCCAAGAACAATGGCAACCATAATGGTAGCTGTGAAACGAGCACAAGAATAGGCAGATAAGGCAACAATAGACCTTCCATGTCTTCCTAAAGTTTTAATTGCCGATGGAGTGATGATTGGAAACACTATCATTTGAAATGATTCTTGTTCTTGCTTGTTTAGTTGTAAGTCTATCATATAGTTTTCTAGGGACATCGATTATTCATATTTGTTTCATTTGTTTTCTTTTTGAAATAGTGGGGCAAGCAAAAGCTCTCATGTCCATCCAAGTTAACCATACTCTTGTGTATTTTACCTTTGAGAAATAAAATCAAAACAAAGCAACTATAGAGTCTCGAGAAATGCTCAAACAATAATGCCTTAGCACTATCAAACCTTAGACAAAACACAAAGGTTGGATTTGCTTTCATTTCTCTGTGTATATTTCTTTCTTGGAAGGAAATTTTTTAGCACTAGACATACACTTGCAGTAGATGAGGTAATTGTTACAGAATAGAGAATTGAGAATTGACAAATAGGATTGTGAGGGATTTAATTCTTATTCTTGTCACATCTCCGCAATGATTTGATCCATCAATGCCATGGAGGCCACATTGAACATGGTATCAGTGATGCCATGAGTATTAATGACAATGAGTGGTGGCATTGAGCCAGAATTGTTGCTTGATTATTATTATATATATTTTTTAAAATTTCAAGAATTGTAATGGTATTCTTGCAGTACCTCTTTGATGTTTTTTCTTTCCTTAGACTTGGAATTATAAAATTCTGTTAATATTCAAACTATCCATCCTCATCTAAAATATATATTTTTGAATTAAATGTGTCCACCCAAATATAATGGTTTTGTAATAGGTTTATCTTGGATAGTCAATTAAACCTTAGGCAAGAAGAATATGAATAAATAACATCACTAAATAGAATAGTTGCTTAAAGTTGAAGCAGGTAAGATTAATAATAATCTTCAAGTGTATATCTTCACACTCATTTTCTTAAAAAAACTTGTGATACTTTCTATATTCCTACTTCATAATATGGCCAAAATGTGCCAACACATACATACTAAGAAATATTTAAAATTATATAAAAAATGTGATTAAAAATTTCAAACTAATTAGGGTTTTCTATGAGATTGTTATATCATTGTACTTTCATTTAATAATAATCATTGAAGCTTCTATATTTTGTGAATTTATGGAGGATCAAGTGTAGTCAGCTGCAATTTCAAAAATCCATAAAGATGAATAACTCTTCTATTGGTTGAGTCAATGCATCTATGTCGATGCAATTACATCAATGTATCAATGTGGATGTAGTCAAGGATGTGTTGATGTAGTTATCATAAATGCTTATAATTAAAAATTCACCTATCACATTTATGGCATCAGTAGCATTAAATGTAGCAAATCTATCTTGGTTTTTATTCCATGGAAGTTAGTAAATAGGGAGTGAGTGCTCATAGCATAAACTTGAACTAATTGAATGAAGTTTTATTCATGTTATATTGTGCCTAGACATAATTCATAAAGGCAATAAGATCAAAATTAATTCACCTTCATTACAACACTCTTGACTTAGTTTAATATTTTCTTATTTTTGATTTATTTTTTTGTTATTTTACTTTCATGTACATACTTAATATTTTACTTTCTAAATGTAATTACATATATAGTAGAACAAGTATGACCAATTATAAGCATAAACATGTTATCTTTTAATAATCCTGGTAGTGTTATCACTTGGTAAGCCTAACAATGATACTTGGTAATCCAATAATGATCATGTGAGTTTAAAATGTAAATAGTGAATTGGAAACAGATACTCATCGCTAGGTTATTTTAGGATTTATATCTTGCTGCTAATTTAATTGCATTAATTTTTAAGATATTTTAATGTTAGTTTATCATGGGGTGTTGGAACCCTAAAATAATTATAATATATGTACACCCCAAGATATATAGTCCAACTATAACCTTATAACTCAGCGTTGCCTATTAGAACCAAACCCATGAGTTGGAGCTTTCAAATCAAGATTCTTACTACTAGGCTAACACCTCATTGTCAATATTATTTTACCAAGGTGTTGGAGCCCTGAAATAACTGTAATATAAATATACTCTAAGATATATGGTCAAATTAGAACTGTATAACTCATCAGTACTACTTGAATCAAACCCATGGCTTTGAGTTTTTCAAATCAAGAGTCTTGCTACTAGGGTAACAGCTCATTGTTGTTAGCATTATTTTATCNATGGTGGGGGTGGGGTGGGAGGGTGGGGGTGGTCAAACCCCATAAAATGAATAATAATATTTTTAAAAAATTAGAGTACATCATATTATCGAAGAGAGAGCCTATGAATACAAGTGTGATTGGGAAGATCTTGACATGCGATCAACATTTAACAATCTAGAAGTACCAATATTTTAGTCTACGAATTACAATCAAGTCACACATAACATATTTGATTTTTATAGTTGGGCATAGAGACTAAATTGCCACAAATTCATGCTAGTGTTTTAGATTAATTAATATAATTAATGATCATTGTTAGACCTTTAATATTTATCTTTTGAAAATATTAGTATTTTATCATGTGACACATTACTTCAAAATGTCTACTTCTCATAGGAATGAGTACTCCCATGCTAATAGTTCTACAAGAGAAACTGATAGAACCAACAAGAATAGGGATAATGTATCTTATAAAGTGAAGGTGATATGCTAGCATCTAGATCCTTATTATCTTGAGTTTGCCTTCATCCTTCAATAGGATGAATACATCAGATGGAGTTTGTGTTTATCCTTCACTAGGATTCTTATTACCTCTTGATCATGAAACCTTATTAATGCTAATGATTGCATTGATGAAAGTTGAATTCAAACGTCATTGACTACAAAGTAGTTGAAATGTTCAATCCTTATCATCCTAGAGAGTCCCAATTTCAAAAATAACATTTTATGGAGGCATGTCATGAAGCAATAAAGGGTAAAGAGGCTACCATCTCATTAACATCATAATCTGAAAGAGAGGATACACATTACCATTTAAGGAGATCACAATGTTAAAATTTTTCTCTTTTTAATGGAGAAGAAACAATTAAGCTATAGCTATGCTTAGACTTGACAAACAACCAAGGAAAGGGGAGAACAATGTCCAATACTAAAAGGACCTCTAGGCCTAGGTCTTTCAGTAGGCCATCAATAGATAACCAAAGGGATCATTGAAAGAGAGTAAGTTAGCACTACTCTCCAATTTCTCCATTCTCTTTATCATTCTCATCGTCGAGCTCTAATGAGGATAAGAATAGGCAAGAAGGAAGAGGCTAAGATAGATGATCTAGTGAAGACAATCAAAGAGATCAAAATAGAAATGGAGGCAAGGATCATGATCACAATGGAGAGAAATAAAGATCATGAGCATAGACCTCATAGAAGGAACAAAAAACAACATATAGAAATTCATGGTCATGGTTATGATAGAGATCACGATGAACCTTTGTTGGCAACAAGGAGTATGATAAGCATTAGACAGGTTGTTTACATTCTCACCAAGTATCAAAGGGATAATTGCATCAAATAACTTGACATGAATAATATTCCTAAGTTTGAAGTAGGTTACAATGTAGACCTACAATATCATTTGCAAGCCTTCCATGATGCCTGTGCCTTGCATAACATAGAAAATTTAATTAACTTCGAGTGTCATGATTCTAAGGATAAATCATGGCCATTGTTTATGTGCTCACTATGAGATCTTTTCTAAGAAAGGAACCCTAAAGAAGAAGATGCCAATAAGGGTGTGTTGGTAGCATTGAGCTTACCTTTACCTAAGTTAGAACTATAATATGTAATTGGTTATCAATCCATTTAGAAATGAAGTATTTCTTAACCCTGGTAACTGTTAAATGTGTTTAAGCATTGGTTGTTACAGAAGTTGAAGGATCGATCATTACAGAAGTTGAATCCTCAATCGTTATAGAAGTTAAAGGGTTGGTTGTAAGAGAAGTTGAAGGGTCGGCTATTATAGAAGTTGAAGCCTCAATCGTTATAGAAATTGAAGGGTCAACCATTATAGAAGTTAAAGGGTGGATCATTATAGAAGTTGCTATTTTTTGTTGATGTATTTACCTATTTAAAGACCATTATCAGTTGAATAAAAATGTGAAATTTAGTTGCCTCTGTTTACCCTTATTTTTGTTTTATTCTATTTTCTTTATTTGAGGCTAGTAATGCATAGCCTCAGAGGTTGACAATGGTATTGAAGCTTGGTTTAGGAGGCTAGAGAGAAAGCCCAATTCAGGAGGTGCTAAGTGGTGAGGTGCCCTATACCCAACCATACGAATCACAAGCATTCACATGCAATCTGGTCAAATTTCATAGACCTTAAGTTCTTAAGTACATTGGTTCTAAGATGTGAAATCTACTTGGAATGATTGTTGTCTTCTCAATTCCACTTGTGAGGTACAAGCATATGGTTAAGTGCAATTGAGGCATATGATTTTTAACATTTTGTATTTTATAAGTTTAATCACCTAGATCAAGAATGAAAGGTAAAGTAATTTAAGATCTAATTCATCTACTACCTAGCTAGCCTAACACAAGTACCCATTTCCACTTTCCAGACATATCTTGAACATGTATAGCACTGCTGGGCTACCAAACATTAAGCATTTCTAGGTTACCAAGTGCTACGTGTATGCTTGAGGTGGTCATGCTTGTGTTCATTAACAACTAGAAATTAATTACTTAATTAAAGTGCATTAAAGTCAACTGCATGAATATTAAATGCATCAAGGAAACATTAATCTATTCTCAGTGCTGCAAGGATGATCAAAAGGGTTCATTTTTTATTCCCATCACATTGCTATGCTTAGGTACATTAGTACTCAAACAAAGATTTTTATACACTCAAACTCCTATTGCAGGCACTTAGAAAATATTCTAACTTTGAAGAAAACAAACTGCAAGAGCTTCACTATCTATAACAAAAAAAACTGATATGAAAATCATGAGCCCAAGCATTATATTTATAGGCTATATACTCCACGATATTGGATATTTGACATCATGGCTTGGGATCCAATATCAAGTATTCGATATTAGCCAATCAAAACATGATTCATAATACCCCCATGATTGAATGAAAATTTGTCCTTGAGTGAAGAAGAGGAGGAGGAACAAGTTCCTTACAAAATATTGGGAAGGTATGGGATTATTGACTAACATACAAACTGACTCAAATGGAATAAACAAACTACTAAGTACCTGAGTGTATGGATTACAATCTTTTACAAAATTGGGTGTTCATGACAAGAGAAGAGAACACCTTGACAAAACCAACATCCACTCCTCTAGTAACTAAAGAGCAAGGAAGAAGATTCAATGATCATGAAGAGTCCTCATCATATAATGTTGTTGCTATTACTTCCTTTGTGAGGATAGACCTGCATCCAATCCACATGTTCCATCCATGCTTCCACTACAATCACAACAAAATCATGGATTAGTGTGCAATGTGTAACATCTAGCTTTGAAGTACCCTATCTCATCAATGGCTACACTTGGCAGGTTGTGATTGGGATGGATTGATTCCATTAGTAGTGTTAGTGGGATGACTGACAAATAGGGTATCATGAATAAGCGGTCCATTAAACTTGAAAAAGTTCAAATGCAAGGAAATCCTTGAAGAGGATGTAAGAATTCACAACAATAAAAAGGAAAGTTCACTGAAATATGTTGCGAAGATGCGCATAATTGGATTTCATTAATGGGGAGCTAAAAAGGATTTAACTGTGATAATGTCTAAGGATAAAGAACTTAACTAACCTAATCAAAAGATATGCAAGTGGGTCCTCTCCGAAGTAGGCACAAACCTTTTATTACCCTTGCATAACTTCAAACCAAGGAGTCCCTAGTCCTCATGGATGATTGATGGTTATGAAAAGTTAAGTATAAAATCCCAGAAGAAACTACCTAAGAATTTCGACACATCAAACTAGGACATCAAACAAGAACATGAAATTGATAGTGAGATGAAACATGGAAAGCATAGATGCATGAGAGAGAGTGGAATGGAATTCTTGATTAAGGTCACATGAAATCCCTTGTGAATTTTATGGTTAAATGACTTGATAAGATCCATCCTTGTTCTAGAGCAAAACCAACCACATTCAGTGACTTTGCATCACCATTCTAAGAACAGTCCAGTCCCTTGAGATATAAGAGTGCTTTCACAAAACAAGCACTATTCTTTATTAGAGAAGAAAAGAGAAGTAGGAAGTGAGGAAGGGCCTTACTTAGAGGGGACCTTCAGGCATGGGTAACATGTCTTTCTAGTCCCATAACTATTGCTTGTAGCCCATTTATTTTGTCTAAGAGTTGTGCTTTGAATTCTCATCATTTTTTTTGAAATGGGAAACACACCATGCAAAGAATTATTCAACTTCCTTTACTAGTTGACACAGAATAATAAAAAATCCATGAAAACACACATGCACCCAAGCAAGCAGAAAGACACAAAGAATACTGAATCCCCTTAAAGTTACATGCTATTCAAACCTTTGAATCCTTTCCAAATCCAAAAACTACCAAAGTCACAAATTTTTTATGGTTTTATTAATGAAAAAGGGGCTGCACATTTCTAGAACAAGAAAAATTATAGAGTTTGTGTATAGATGGATGTTGTGGAGTCACTACCTTTTGCATGAAAAAGAAACCATGTCCTAGTTATCAGTAAAAAAATTTAAAGCTAGAATCTAGACACCAACAATCAAATAACAAAATAGTACATACCACCATCAAGCAACGAATTACCACTGTGCCTACCACTTATTAACAAAAAGTGTGAAAGTCACACCAGAATAAAGGAAAATATAAAAATGTAAAATATTCAAGAAATAGCAAATGTACTAACAATGGTGTGAAAAAAATTAGGAAATATTAATAACATGAAAACAAGAATATGTAAAATAGAGAATGTGTAAAACAAAAATGTATAAAATAAAAAGGAAGAAAAACTAAGGATCCACTTGTATAGTTAGCATGGATGGCCATCTCCCCCACAACTGAGTTGAAAGGAGGAGATCCAAAATATTGAGTGTGGTTGTCCATCCAATGAGACATGTTGTATTAGTTAGCTTATGCGTGTGGAAAAGTATGACTTATTATATGTTGACCAGCTATTTCTTATCTAGTCTTTCAGGTTTATAGATCATCATGGCCCTAGAAGAAAAATTTTTGTAAATTATATAAGGTCCTTCCCACAATGTATGAAATTTAGTTCATTGAGGTACATGTGTGGGATTCTAGTAGAGAACCTTATCTCCAGGTTGAAATTTGACTTTCCTGATTTTAAGGTTATGGTGCTTTTTGTTAAATGCCTTGTGCAACTCATTAGATGATAGGGCCACCACTCGATTTTCGTCTAATAAGTTGAGATTCATTAATCTTTCTTTTTGTGCTATACTTAAGTCAAGGTCAAAGTCACAAGCTGTTGAAAGTGTACAAAGCTTGGATTGAATAAGAAGTGTTGGTGATTTTTCATACATAAGCTCATAGGGAGAATAGCCTATAGGATGTTTTCATGTTGAGTGGTAGGACCAAAAGGCATCATTGAGTTTCATGATCTAGTCTTTCCTATATTTGCTAATGGTTCTTATTAGAATCCTTGTGATTTCCCTATTGGTAACCTTAGCTTGACCATTGGCTTGGGGTTGGTATGGTGTTGTGAGTTTATGTTCAACCCCCAAGCATTGCATAAGCTTCCAAAAGGTAGTTCCTATAAAGTGAGTTCCATTATCAAAAATTAATGCACTTGGCATACCAAACCTATTTACAACATTTTATTGTACAAACCAAGTAGCAGTAGAAGATGTACAGTTGATGATGGCTGCTACTCCTACCAATTTCGTACAATAGTCAACAATGATTATGATGTGCATCTTTCTATTTGACATGGATGTGATGGGACCCATGAAGTCAATGCCCTAGATGTAGAAGGATTCTAGTGGTTGAATCCATTATTGAGGTCCCTCAATTCAAGCAGTCATTCCACCATCTCACTGGCTTTGTTCACAAGAGTAGACATATTGGTGAGCATCCCTAAGAATTATTGGCCAATAGTACCCTACCATTAGGATTTTAATGGTTGTGTATCTCCTAGCATAGTGGCCCCCACAAGAAGCTTCAAAGGACCTTCATGAGCATGTAGAAGAACACGCAGTTGATCAGCATTAAGAACACACCATCGAACCAAGTCATTGGTGTACATCTTGTAGAGGTGTCCATTGATCTCCATGAAGCATTTCACCTAGTGAAGAAACTATTATTTCTTCTAATTTTCCAACCCTTGTGGCATCTCTTAAGTGAAAAGATAGGTGAGAATGCCATCATACCATTTAGGATCATTGTGCAATTGTTCAGCTATAGCCCCAACAAAGAGGATTTTATTAGGAAATATATCAGATAGTGGGTTCTCCTCCTCTTTGTTGTTCCATCATAACTGAGACAAGTGGTCAGTGACCAGATTCTCAATGTCCTTTTGATCTACCATTGTAAGATCGAATTCCTATACAATCACCAACTACCGTATGACACAAGGACTCACCATTGGCTTTTTCATTAGGAAGTGAATAGCATTATGGTCTATATGCATAAATACTTTGTATCCAAGCACATAATGCCTAAACTTTTCTAGAGCAAACACCACTGCCATCAATTCTTTTTCTGTGGTGGTGTAGTTCAATTGTGCATCCACAATGCTTCGGCTAACATAGTGAATATAATATGGACATTTCTTATCATCCATCTACATAAATGATGAGTTGCGATATTGGATCCACGATATTAGGTCCTTGATATTGAAGCTCACCAAGCGATATCAGACACCAAATATCGGAACCTGTCTCATTACCTATAAATAAGAGACTGGGATGCTTAGTTTGGCAATGAGTTTCTTAGTTCCTTACCCAAACTCTTGCAGTTTTTCCTTTCCAAAGTTAAAATTATTTTTGAGTGCCCATAGTAGGATTCATAAAGTGAACGAATCTTTATTCGAGCATTGTGTACCTAAGCACACCTTGTGTCCAGAAATAAAGANTCCTTGGCAATGGTGCCAATGATAAGCAACAAGGTACCCCTATGCCTAACCATACGAATACNTTAGTTCATGCTTTCATTAGTTAATTGATGTTGTTTTTATAGAGTTATTAATCTTCAACAAGTAAGCACACTCAGTATAACCACTTTGAGCATACGTGGAATACTTGGTAACCCAGTAATGACTAGCGTTTGGTAATCCTAGTAGTGTTACACTAGTTCAGGATGTGTCCAGCAAGTGGGAGTGGATGCTAGTGTTAAGACTAGCTAGAGCATAGTTTATTAGTTAAATTAAATTAGTTACTCACTTATTTCATCTCTCTACTTTAAGCACTTGGAACATAAAACATAAAAAACCATAAAAATCACATACCTTAGGTTTACTTAACCATACAATCGTGTTATACAAGTAATCTTAGGAAGATAAATATTGCATAACCCATCCTTGTTCTATGAAGGTGCATAAGCACTTAGTCCTTGGAGTTCAACCGGATTGTATGTGAACGCTCATATTCGTATGGTTAAGCATAGGGGTACCTTGTTGCTTATCATTGGCACCATTGCCAAGGACTTTGTTGTTTGTGCACTGATTAGAACTTAGGAAATCTTTCCATCATTGGAACGAACCCTTAGGGTTAGTTATTTTACAATCATCAAAAAGAGAGTATTGCACACTGAATAATCAATCATGTCTACTTCTTCTTATGAGAGTACTTCATCACCTACGTCTGACACCATGAACAATTAGAGGTGAAGTGTACAGGATAATCTGCCAGTATCCCAATAGTTTCTCTTGGTATACATTCATTCTGATGAGTATATACCAAACTTTACCTTTATCCTCCACCAGGATGAACAACTACATTGGCAGGATTTAGAAGGTAACATAGTGTTACCCCCCGATCGCTCAATCCCAAGCATGCTTCTTCGTGCTCTCACATTAATTGGTATGCAGCACTTACAATTGGAGTACGTTGTGCATGAACAAGATTTAAGAGATTATCAACCCACGGAGGCACAACGTCAAAGGGACCTACAATAGGAGAGACATTACAAATTTATGAAGGGAAAGTGGTCTCAAGATGTCCCATATGTCATAAGTGAAAACAAGGGTCGTGAACCTGCCTTGGGAGGTTTTCCACATAACGATGTTCCTTTCGTTGACTTCGGTCAAGGATTTCTGTATCAGAATCTTCACTCAATGATTCATAACCCAAGTTCTGGTACCAATGGATATAAAGGGTTTGAAAAATGAACACAAACACATGACAATGATAGACATTCTGATTGTAACCGTGATCGACCATCATGATGCTAATCCTCCTTTCTATTCAACTTCGTCATCTCCTTCCCTCTCTCCTTCGAGATCTAAATGCAGTCGCAAAGGGAAAGGCCATGAGGACAATGGTAAGTGAAACAGAGATCATAGAAAAAATAGTCAAGAAAGGGAATGAGGGCATTCTAGAGAAACACATCATGAAAGAAGGGAGAGTAGGGAATAACATAGGCATCATAGATGCCATAGACAGTACAATCATGATGAATCCCTACTTGCCACCTAAAGTATGTTAGATATAATAGAGGCCATTAGGATTCCAACAAGGCACCAAAAGGATAGTAGGATCAAAAGACTAGACATGAACAACATCCCATGATTTGAAGGGGGATACAATGCTGATCCTCAAAACCATCTACAAGTGTTTCGCGATCCATGTGCCTTGCAAAATATAGGAAATGAGTGGCAAAAACTAAACTTGTTTCCATGGACACTAATCAAGGAAGTGGAAAGCTGGTACCAATCCTTAGAACTAGAATCCATTCGTCAATGGAGTACCATGTTGGAGCTATTCAATGATAAGTATCAAATGTACTCCCGAGTGTCCAACCTACGTAAGCAAATCCAAAGATGAAAACAAGGAAGACACGAACCCTTGAATGCTACCATGGGCCAATATTATGCATTATTACATCATTGCCCTGGCCATGGTTACTTGCCAAGGGAACAACTATGTCATCTTGTAGATAGGCTTAGGTACGAGATGTGAAGAACCCTTGGGACTTATTCCTAAGGAAGGTTATCTGAGCTAAAAGCCCATCAAATACAAAGATTGTTGGAGCAAGTTGCCAAAGAGGAAGGTGAATTAAGGAACAGAGAAAGTGCGGAGGAATACAACAGAGATCCTTCCCTACGAAAGAAGGAAGCTAGATTTTATGAAGATGAAGAAGAGTCACCACTCGAAGAGATGGTGAATAGGAAGAACTTTCCCATTCAAAAATTTGCATTAGAAATATCGAAAATGTAGATCAAATGTGGAATTCCCTAGATGATAAATAGTAGAGGAGTCTAGAGAGCAGGGCAGTGGCTAAGAGAAAAGGAAAAAGAAAGAAGCTAAATATGCATGTAACAAAGGTAAGGGCAAGGTTGCCATCATTGAGGAGGTTATGGATTCAGACATAGATAATGATGGCAAGTGTGAGATATGCCAATATGACCATCCTAAAGGATGTTGCCCAGTAGTGTCACATCTACAAGAGTCTGAGGCGTATGCACTAAACCCATGATTAAACAAATGGAAAACACCCCGAAGGCTACCTTATCCTCAGGGTAATCCAAGGTAGTTCCACCAACCCTTGACATATTATCCAAGTGGAACTCCACCACAACCAAATGAATAATATCAACAATGGAAACACCCAAAATCATGGGGAATGCCATTACCACGTCAACCTGACCCATATGGGTATTAGGTTCAGCAGCCGATCTCTCCACGTGACTCCATTAATCATGTCACTCCCCAACCTCACTACCAGACCCACGAATACTATAGAACTCCTTCTCCTAGGGGTGATGTTCCACAAACAAACTATTCTTCTCATCCAATTGCATTTCTTCCACCCTCAGTTCCATTACCACTTGCTCCAACTATGCATAGTGAGCTTCCTACCCAACCATAGCAATGTAATGCTACAAGGGTTGTCAATCCTCAACCTAATGTTGGTTTAGACAACCAATTAAAGAAAAGACCTTTCTTTAGAACCAATAGTCCAACCAAGTCCTTACAGCCACAAGTAGCTAATTGTCCGAATGCCTCACCATCATCGTTCGAACCTTCGGAGCTTCCTTCGAACCAAAGATCGTGCCCAACACATACTGTCATGCTAACCCATGCCATTACCAATTAGATTAAATCTGGCCATCTTCCTAGGAAATTCTTTAATCCTGGAAGTCCTCTTATATATTTGCAAATTGCTAGGAATGAGCCTTGCAAAGCTCTTTTGAATTCAGGTTCTGGTGTTAACTTAATCTCTTAAGAAATGTACAAAGCCTAGAACCTACCTCCACTAAAAAAGAGTAACATTCATTTAGACTTGGCCAACCAATCCATCACTGTCCCATTAGGACTAGTGGAGGACATTGTTACCACTATTTGTGGGTGGTCGTATCCAGCCAATTTCCTAGTGATTCAAGTCAACAACTGTAAGGGGAACTTCCCAATCATAATGGGAAGATCATGGGTAAGCTCGATTGATGTGTGCCTAGGAATACGTGATCTTTTCCTAGAAATCTCAAAAGAAAATATGTTTGGAAAGATCGAGAAGAAGAAAGTTCCATGCATTGCATACAGTAACACAGGGTGCAACTACGTGTAGAAGTCCTAGTTTGTACAACGCTTGACACTACTTGCATGCAACCAGTGTGCACAAGTAATGGATATACAAAGATGCATGTATGCAGTAGCCACAAGATAGGAAGGCACCTAATGGCTAACAATTGACCAAGAGAGTAATTCAACTATATGCATGGAACCAACTGAGAGCTTGACTTGTGCCTACATCGATAACATAGATACATTAGAGCAAGTCCATTGCCAACTTCCAAGTCTTAACATTAGAGAAAGAGCCCCTCAAATTAAAATCATTGCCCACCGATATGGAATATACATTTTTCAAGAATGGAAAATCGGTAATTATCAATGCTAAGCTTGCTCCTCAACAAAAAGAAAAATTGCTGAAAATGATAAACAAATGTCGAAAGCCTTTGCTTGGTCATATCCCAAATTAACTAGAATAGATACTAGGATATGTCAACATAAAATTTACATTAACCCCTCCATGAAGCCTCGACAACAACCACAAAGATGACTAAACCCAAAGCTTAAGCAAGTGGTTAAAGAAGAAATTGAACTTCTAAAAGCCAAGTTCATCTACCCCATTGCTGATAGTGAATGGGTTAGCCCATTAGTCATTGTTCCTAAAAAGGGAGGTAAATGGAGGGTGTGTATAGAATTTAGGCTACTGAACATGGCAATAGTTAAGGATCATTTTCCATTGTCATTCATCAACCAAGTCTTAGATACCATTGTAGGGCATTGCTACTATAGATTTCTGGATGATTACAGTGGATATAATCAAATTCAAATAGCACCAGAAGACCAAGCCAAGGCTACATTCACAAGCCCTTGGGGGACATTTGCATATAAGTAGATGTTGTTTGGCTTGTGCAATTCCCTAGCAACATTTCAACGTCTAGTTCTAAGTATATTTCAACAGCAAATAGGAAATGGTATGGAGGTCTTTATGTACAATTTCTCCACCTATGGAGCAGACTTCGAATAAGCATTGGACCGATTAGAGAAAGTACTAAAATGATGTGTAGAAACCAACTTAAGGCTCAATTGGCAAAAAAGCCATTTAATGGTCCAAGAAGGCATTGTGTTAGGGCATAAGATCTCACAAACAGGGATAGAGGTAGATCCTAAAAAGATTAAAGTCATCTAAGGAATCACTTGTCAAACTAAAACTGTAAAAGATATCTGATCATTCCTTGGATATATTGGCTATTATAGACACTTCATTGATAACTTTTCGAAGATTGCAAAACCATTGGTAGAATTAATGAAGAAGGGTGTACCCTTTGAATGGACTAAGGAATGTGAGCTAGCTTTCCAAACCTTCAAATAGAAGCTCGTAGAAACACCCATTCTACAAGCTCCTGACTAGTCCAAACCATTCCACATAATGATTGATGCATCCAACTTTGCTTTAGGAGTCCTACTTACATAGTTAGATGACCAAAAACAACCCCTATCACATTCACTGTGCAAGTCGGAGTATTGCTGGTGCACAACTCAATTACACCACAACTAAAAAATAATTAATGGATGTGGTGTTTGCACTAGAAAAATTTAGGCACTATGTATTAGGCTATAAGATATTTGTACACATGGATCATAGTGTAATCTGGTTCTTGATGAATAAACCAATGGTGAGCCCTTGCATCATACGGTGGCTCGTGATCTTACAAGAGTTTGCCTTACAATGATCGATGGTAAAGGCACCAAGAATGTTGTTGCTGATCATTTATCTCAATTATGATAGGAAAACAAAGAGGATGAATATCCAATCTTTGACTACTTCCCTAATGAACTCCTCTTTGCAGGTGTAGCAAACAATCAATTAACCATAGAGACAAATTAGTATAGTAGCATTCTTACCTATCTTCTTACACAAGAAACACCACAAGGGTTGGACATTAAAAAGAGACAAAAGTTTCTTCACCAAGCCAAATATTTCATGGAAATCAACGGACAACTTTATAAGGTATGTTTCGATGGCTTGGTTCGATGGTGTGTTCCCGATGCAAATAAATTGCGAGTTCTCCAAGACACTCATGAGGGCCCTTGTGGGGATCATTACCCTGGGAGATGAACAGTCATTAAAATCTTGCTTGTAGGATATTATTGGCCTAAATTGTTCCAGGATGCTCATCATTTCATCCAATCTTGCGAGCACTGCCAACGCAATGGGGGAATGATTACTAGAATGGAGGGTCCACAATAATGGATTCAACCCTTAGAACCCTTTAACATATGGGGAATTGATTTTATGGGGCCTATTACACTGATGTCCAATGGAAAAGCATACATCATTGTTGTTGTTGACTATTTTACAAAATGGGTAGAAGCGACCACTATCACTGACTACACATCAATTACTGCTACATGATTTGTTCAACAACAAATCATAAATAGGTTTGACGTGCCTCATGCACTTATTTTCAATAATGGTACACATTTTACAGGTGTGACTTTTCGAAAGTTGATGCAATGCTTAAGAGTCAAGCATAAGCTAACTACACCATATCATTCTCAAGCGAATGGCCAAGATGAAGTCACCAATAGGGAGATCACAAAAATATTGACACGAACCATTAGCAAATATAGGTGAGACTAGAACACCAAACTAAACAATTCCCTTTAGGCATACTGCTCCACATGAAAATTTCCTATAGGCTACTCTCCCTATGAGTTATTGTACAGTAAACTTCCAACACTTCCTATCCAAGATGAGCTTCGTACACTATCTACAGCATGTGACATCAACCTTGACCTCAATCTAGCACAAAAGGAATGGTTAATGAACCTTAACTTGCTAGATGAAAATCGATTAGCCGCCCTATCATCCAACGAATTGCACAAGGCCTTCAACAAGCAACGTCATGACCTAAGGATTAGAAAAGTCAAATACCAACCAAGAGATAAGGTTTTGTATTGGAATCCCACACATGTGCCACAATGAACTAAATTTCAAACACTATGGGAAGGACCTTATATCATTCATGAAACTTTCCCTTCAGAGGCCATGATGATCTATAAACATAAAAGCCTAGATAGGAAATTATTAGTTAACATCCAGCAAACTAAACCTTTCCATGAGCCTAAAATGGCCAGTACTAACACTACCTCTACTAATGGACAACCTTGCTCATTGTTTTGGATCTCCTCCTTCCAACTCAATCATGGGGGAGATGGCCACTAATGCTAACCATTCTAAAGTCCTCAGTTCCTTTGTCTTTTTACTTTATGCATTTTTATTTTACACATTTTTCATATTTTCTTGTTTTTGTTTTACACCATCATTAACATTTTTACTATTCCTTTCTCTGTTACATTTTGTTTGATCTACTCTCACTCGTCATATAATAAGTGCTCATTATGGTGGATTGTATTATAATAGTGTGGATTGCTAATGTTTGGCTTTTACCTTTGACTTTCAATGTTGATGCTAAGATATGGATTCCTTTGATAAGATAGGCAATGAGTCCATGTCACCCATCCATCCATACAACTCTATGATCTCCCTTTGTTTTGGAAATGTACTATCCCTTTTTTCTAATTAAACTTATTAATAAATTGGTGGCTTGGTATTCTTCAAACCAAGGAAAGATTTAAATGGATTGAAAAGGGTGTGACTTCAAGGGGTTCAACGCATTTGTGCTGGTTGTTCTCTTAGGTACTTGGATGTTTTTCATAAGTTTT
>MNCI01033001.1:332931-348404 GCA_015680685.1 Gnetum montanum | reverse complement strand
GTATGGTTGAGTGTAGGGGTACCTCGCCACTCATCAACTACCAAGAAATGGAAGCCAAACATAATTATGATATCATGTATCATAACAAGAGGGAATGACTCCCTTCCAATTTTCACTTTTTCTTACACATAGAAGACTACTAGTGGATGCTAAACAACTTTGTCCATAACATGAGTCATGAGGGAGGGATTGACTACGAGGAGCTCCTTCAAGAGAAATAGGATGAGTTCAAGGCTCAATCTAAGCATGAGAACCTATTCCATGCCTCATTTTACCAGAAAACTTCTACTTTTGTTCCTCTATGGTCCTGTAGCCTGGCGTTGCTGCCCAGGTCAATGCCTATGGTGGCAACCCACTAGATGCTGCAAATGCACCAAGATGTTGCTCTTCCTTTCAATCTTTCCTTTAGCGTGACCTTCACCATTCCTTTGTAACCTTCATAACATGTTTAGCCTATTTAGCTCATTTTTCCTGTTCATGTCATCTATCCTTCTGTAGCAATAACTGTTGCACCTACACAATCCGATGTGCACACTATGCACATCCCTCCCCTGCCGTATGTAACTCAAGTATCCTTCATCATACTGGTTGTGTCGACACCCTTTATGAAGACCTAGCCACAAACTCATGGTGGGGTCTAAGTGTTATGTCCATGGCACAGCCCATGCAATAGGCATTGCATGTGGTCACACAACCCATATTTGGGTCATGGGCCACTCAACAATCATAGTGGACAACACAACCCACATAGCCCACCACTGCAACCGCACCTAGCTTGGATCAAGCATTCTAGTTTATTCAAAGTCTTACCGAAGAGGTCAAGTGACTTAAGAACACCTCCTCAGAAACTGTCCATGTGATGGACTTTTATTAAGATGATCCAATCAATCCTGTAGTCCCACCACTAGCATTTTCCACTAGGGTCCCACTCCCATAGTTCACCAAATACAATGGTGAAGGAGACCCTAACACCCATCTAGTGACCTTTTGGTTAGAATGCCTCCTACTACAGGCATGGCCAAACACCATCATCCATTTGTTCACCATATCCTTGATAAGTAAGGCACTAGATTGGTACCACGCACTCCCCAAGGCCTCCATCACTTATTTGGAGGAATTGCTTATCGAATTTATCACATGTTTCAAATACAACTTGAAGCCTAAGGCAATCCTAGACCAGCTCATGCAAGTAAAGTAGGGTTACTTAGAGCCCATGCAAAAATTTATTTAGCAATGGAGCACATCACTCAACGAGATCCATGAGCCTATTGTAGAAACACACTTAATGGTCATCTTTAAAGGCACAGTGAACAACTTCATCAAGTTGAAACTATATTACCTTGCCCTGAAATGCTTAATCCAAGCATTTGCTCCAACCAAGAGCATTCAGGATGCAACAGAGGCCAACAAGGATCTAGCCTATGTGGCCTACGAAAACTTGCATGCAAAAAAGGAGAAAGATAAGGACAAATGCAAACAAGAAACCATAACTATTACAATGATGGCCAACAAGGCTAAGCTGGCCAGTGCCAAACCAACAGCCAAGCTACCCAAGGCTTCAGCAAACAACAACAAGGTTGTTGGCCCTAGCATAACTGCAAACAACCATTCTGTGTCATCGATGGTCACAGCACCATCTACCACAAGGCCTAACTTCAAGTACAAGGATCACTTGAAGTATACATTGTTGCCCATCAAGTGGTTAGATCTGTTAGAACAACTCCTTTATGCTAGACACATCCAATACAAGAAAATGTCTGAGGATGCTCACAAGAAACATGATCGATACTGCAAGCTCCTCAAAAATCCTTCAACTGCACTGCCTAACAAGCCCCTAGACCCTAAGCATTTTAGATTGGACCGATTTTGCTAGTATCACCAACTGTAAGGTCATGACACAGACTTCTACATAGCTTTGCAAGATGACATCCAATACATGATTGACAAGGGCGAGTTGGTCCTTAACACTACCAACCTAGTGTACCCCCAAAACCAATCAATGGGGTTTTATAAGGACCCTCTCAACATAAGCGGTGTAGGGTACATCATCATTTCCATCAGCATTGATGATGATATAGAATGGACATAGGAGACATTCATGGTTCATGTGCCCTCTGGTAACACTGGGGCCTCCTCAACATCAACCAATTCAAAAAGCCCTTTTTTCATTAGAGCACCACCTCAAGTGCCCATAACACCCTTTGTGGTTACGACCCCACAACACATTGTAGCTGCAATAGCCCAAATGCCCTCCATCATAAGAGTGCCACAATATGTAGACTCTCTACCTGTTGGGATCCCAATGGTGGGTAATGCATCAGCCCTTGCTCACCCAAGACCTTGTCTTACAAGTGACTCCCACAAGCAAATGAGATGGCAAACCAAGAGGCCTAACAAGTGCCTCACTGATTAAATGCTTAGGTAAGACCAAGAGCAAAGGGCATTAGGCTTACTAAAGCTTATCCCCTTATCCTCCATACTAATGATCCAACCAACTGACGAGGCCATAGCAACTAGCAACCAACACCAAAGCACTGAGGCTCTAGCAATAAGCAACCAACAATGAAGCACTAAGGCTCTAGCAATAAGAAACCAACAATGAAGCACTGAGGCTCTAGCAACTAGCAACCAACAATGGAGCACTGAGGCTCTAGCAACTAGCAACCCACAACGGAGCACTAAAGCTCCAAAAAAAATAAAATAAGCAAGGCCGAAATCTCCTCCATGAGACATTCGTCTCTTGGGCCAAATGGAGGAGATGAAGGCCACCAACAACAAAGAGGCAAACAATGGCAAAGACTACCTTGATGCATTGGCCCAAGTCAAGCAGGCTTTGAAATAGAAAAATACAATGTTAAGCGTATATGACTTGGTAATGACCAAGCGTTAGTGTGCATGTTGACCTCCATTCTTTTCATGGAGAACATCCTGTGGATGAACAATCCATTCATGCTATGATGCCTCCTCCTTTGTAGGAATCAAGTTCAACGCCCCTGGAATTTCATGATGAGGCAATCAAGGTGGACCCTAAGAATGGTCAAGTCATTACGACAATGATGTTCATCACCATCGTCATGGAAGAATGCAGGATCTGCAAGGTGCATGTCGACAATAGGGTAGCAACCAATGTCATCCCATACATAATCATTGACAAGCTTGGTCTTGTTGACCAGATTCAACCAACGAAGACAACATGCCTGAAGTCCTTCAATGGGATGTATATTGTCATATGGGGGATTGTCACCATAACCTTTGTGGTAGGAGAGCAATTCCCCACCATAGCCAAATTCATAGTGGTTGAAGAGATGCTAAGTTTCAACCTAATCTTGGGTAGGCCCTGGTTAGCCCAACTACGGGTCATCTCCTTCCCAATCCATCAGGAGATCCACCTTCCATATGAAGGTGGAGAAGTTATCATACATGGTGATAATGCAACCCCTCTAACCATCAACAACATCAATGCTGAATAGAGACCAAAGGTGGAGTTCCCTGATGACATGCCTCCCGCAAAAGATGAAGGTGGCAAAGGCAAAGCAAACCAACTTGAAAAGCCAATGGAAGCCCCTGACCCTTCGGAAGATGCTTTATCAGCAAAATTGCCCTTTGACATAGCTGAAAAAGGTTAGGGTGAGTACTGTATCGTACCATCTAGGCCCTAAGCACCTCCTAACCCACATCAAATTAGGAAACAACTCTATGTCTAAGCCATTCCCTAGGTACAATAAGTGCTAGGCGCCCACTTACTCCATTTTTGCAAACTCTGCTTATTTGCATTTTGATTGCATTTTACGTTAGCTTGGTTGTTAGCATTTTTTGCATTGTTTATTTTACATGTGCTTATTTCTTCTACTTGTGCATTTTCGCTAAGTTTACATTTCCGCTTAATTACTTTTTCATAGTTAGTTTACATATAAAAAAATAGCAAAATGCATAAAATCCTAAAATTCAAAGATTACGAAATGTCACAACCTACCAAGGCCTAAAACTGGCAATCTTTCTTTCCTTAACGTATGGCTTGAAATGGCCTAAAACTACCAGCACAGCCCACCATGGCCTTAAACTAGCATCCTACGGCCCAAAAAGGCCTTAGACTATCACATGGCACACCATAGCCTAAAATTGGTGATTAAATCTCCCTTTATTGCATGGCCTAAAATGGCCTAAAACTACCAGCATGACCTGCCATGGCCTAAAACTGGTATTGCACGACCCGCCATGGCCTAAAACTGGTAAAAGCTCTTTCATTACCGCATGGCTTAAAATGGCCTTAAACCATCACTGGGGCTTGAAATAACCTAAACTATCAAAATCTTGTCTACACATAGGGCCCAAAATGGCCTAAAACTAGCAATTGTTATAGCTTAATCGTACAATGCATCTTATCATTAACATCAAACATAGCAAAAAAATGCAGAAGTCCACTTATCATACACTCCATGTAGCAAAAATTCACTAAATCTCATGAGAAAAATAGAAGATGTCATCTGCATTACATAGCAAAAATACACAAAAGTACAAAAATGCCTAATGGTAGGGTTACATTAGGATCTGCCTAACCAATAGCACTAGGTGGGGGTGAAGGCTCTTCTTCTTCCACCATGCCACTGGGGCCTACAACGTCGCCTGGTGCCTATCAACAACAATAAAAATAATGAAAAATTGTAAGTGTACAATATACAACTAATAGAAAAAAGCATAAAAAGCAACATAAAACATCTAACCTGAGAGGATCCCGCATCGATCATGTTTAGAGGTATTCTATCAAAGCCCTCCTCTAAGCATCAGAGGATCTTAGCCTCTAATAGCTACATCTAGTCCTCTTGGCCTAAGTCAAGACCTACAAGGGTCTTGTCTTTGTCCACAGTGGTCCATGAGGGTAGCTGCACAGAAAAGGTGGTAGACAAAGTCTACCCTAAAGGCATGACAATCTTTCACTTAGGAGAACCACTAACCACTGTGTGGTGAGCGAATATCTCAAAGGCCCAACACCCACCAATTACCTCAATGAACAACTCAAGGTAGCTAGCCTTGATGAACTCTTCTTTGAGTTGTTGTAGATATGCATCTCACTCATACTTATAGTGGTATTTCTGATCCTTCTACTTGTTTCCCCACTTGCACACCTTAGCGCTGAAGCTTTTCCACCCTTGGCTTTTCCAAGCAAGCAGGTCCATTTGTAGCCTCTACTTGATGACCTCCTAGGTGACCTCATTCTTGCCCCGAACCACCAACTAGTACCTGGCGTAATCAATCTCTATGATTCACCGAGCACTATCTCCCAATGCCTAAGCTGACAAAAAATCATATCGAGACTAGACGTCCCTGATTTTCATGTTTTGGCTTGCCACGTCTCCTAGAGCTCATGCATGCGTTTCCACAGGTGCTCATTCAAGTGCCTATAGCTTCATAATGCTTTTGCATTGGAAAGCATTCACTTGCTAGGTGCCTTGTACACATGGTGAGGCACTTGCTCAACTTCAGGAGGATACTTGGGGACGACATCCATCTTAGCCACCTAGCTCGAATCCCAACAGAGCTTAGAACATGTTGGCATGCAACAAGCGAATCAACATTAGCCATAGACCAAGCATAGAATTAATAAAGTAAGGCAAGCAAAACAACATGAATACTAAGCTTGGGCTCCACCTACTGTATGTGGTCAACCATCTCCTCAACTATGCCTTCCATGAAGGCAAATTTATCTAGTGTCTCCACCCATGGCTTCATGTAGTGGGTAGGTGTAAGTGGTGGATCGCTAGAAGGAATATCCGAGCCTATAATCCAACATGGTGCAATATTTAGCATAGCAACAACTAAACAACCAAAGATGCAAGAGTGAAAGAGCAAAAATAGATGGCAACTTAAAACACTTACCAAGTAAGCCCTCGGGCGTGAGTGTAGGGGGATCTCCTAGCGGCACACCATTAAAGAGGCTAATAAAATCACCCTTGTTAGGGTGGAATAGCCCCTCAGCATCAAACTACTGGAAAGTCTTCATGGCCTCGTGCAACTCCTCTTGATGTGCCTCCTCCTCCTTAGCTTGAGGAGGGGCCATCTCTATCATTGTTGCTACCACGGCTTCAACATCCCTCTTGCCTAACTGACAAACATAGCATAATAGCATTAGTATAACATAGCAAGAAAACATAAAAATTATAAATATAGAAAATTTTAAAACTAATGCATCTACACATGAACTAACCTGCAACATCTGCGTGCAATGTGGGTATCTTAAGGTAGATTTTTTTGGTGCCTACCTATCCAACTGTAGGGGCAGCTTCCTCTGCTAGGCATGGCCTCTTGATTTTTACCTTAGAAGGTCTCATTGTCTCCATAATGTAGCAATTGGCCTTGTTTGATCCCCAATAATGATTGGGAGACACTTATTCTAGGTAGGCTTTGGTCATAACTAATAAGCTTTGTTCACATAATGTGACTGTGACCATACCAAATAGGCTTTGGTTGTAACTAAGTATAACTCATTGATCCCATCTAGGGGGGTCCTACATACGAGTGGTTATGAATAAGTGCCTAACCCAAGGTTTGGATAGTTTCTCGCAATCCTACACTACCCACTGCCCACTATCTCAAACCACCAAGAACTCCACAAACCTTTGTAAATACGCTACGAAAAATGTGAAGTGCATGTGAGACCTTACTTAGAGGTTGTAGCGAAGTCTGGTGATCTCAGCTTGCAGTATGGTGGCAAGAAAGGAGGCCCAATTAAATGTACGCTCCTCCAATACCTCCCTCATAGCCTACTCATGCTCCACCCCAAGGATTTTTCCTTTGGAGAGTAGCTTTGAAAAGGCATTGGCACGAAAAAGAGGCTCCTAACCACTCCTTAATCTCTCCTTTGTGGTCCACCTCTTTACTAGCCTTTTTAATGACCAACAAGCCCTTAGAGGAGAGGCCAAAGAGGTCAACAAAGAAGGCATCACTGAGGTCCATGACCACCCTCACTCCATGCACGTGGATGATGAAGCGGTGGGCGTTGTTGCTGAAGGAGTCTATAATGGTGACCATTTTAACCACCAGAATGCTTAGGCTAAGGACTAAGAAAAGGTCCATCAACCCAACACATGTGAGCTGAGTGGTCAATGCCTTTGAGGCCTGATGGCACAACCAATGTTGTGCCCCCTCTATATTACCATATTTCATAATGAAGGTGGCCTCACTATAGCCTATGGTGACCATTTTCACCTCTCTTAAAGCAACTGCAACTGTAACATAGGAAAAATTAACCTTAACATTATGCAAAGGCAAATCAATGAGTGCATGTGAGCAAGCTTAAAAGCCAAACAACAAATGCTTACGAACAGTGTGCATGATGGAGGTGGTAGTGCAATTGGCTCCTCAAAGTTGGGCTTGCCACTAGCTCACCCCTCATTAAGCTAATCGAAGGTCCTGCACCACTCGAATACCATTAGATATCGAGTAGGATAGTTCTATAAATCCTTTTCCACCTACTCAATCAAGACCTCCCAAAATCTCAAACTAGAGAGAACACCTCTAGGGTAGTGTAGGTCAAGGCAAGAACCTCTAGCTCATCATGGAGCCCCTAATCATCAACTNGTATTTTATGGTTCCAGGTGGGTTCTAGAACATGGTATGCATGCATAGGGTAATGAAGAGGGTGTTTCTCTTGTTGTAATAGGAAAACTCTAGCATCCCCCAAATCCTAGATAAGGGACGAGGGCCCCTAGGGCCTCACCTAAAACCACCTACTTTGTCATCATCAGTCGTGGGCTCATTGGACATAAATTTTAATATATCCCAGTTGGCCCTAGGCAGTAATGTTTTAGTGATGGTGCTTGTGGCCTCCACCACTAAGTGTGACCACATGATCACACTGAACTACTATAGCAGGAAGGCCAGGAACTCGAAAGCCCCCAAGCTAAAACTATACCACATGATAACCCACCTTCATATCTGGTGTAGGTGTGTTGGGCACAGGCTCACTCATGCAACAAAGAATGCCAACGAGCTTCACAATGACCAAGAAAGGCTTTAGCAACACCCTATGATCACATAAACAAATAAATGTAGTGTTAGTATACATTAGATGCATCTTGGCAAAAACACATTCAAATACAATTAGCAAAAAAATCAACATGACATAACGTAAGTTAGAAAAAATATCCTAGGGTCCCTTGGGCCCCACAGGTATAGGACATCAGCATACATATTTGACCTGCCTAGTACTCATTAGGGTAAATCATGTCTTAGTAGCATTAGCATTCTATTTCGCATGATCACACATCTGATATTGCATTTTTCACATTTATCACATTAACACTAGCATTTTGCATCTTACAGGTTTAACATTTTTACATAATAATTTTTAAAAAAAATTTCTAACTTCGGGCAATGTGGCCCAAAAAATTTCAAAAAAAATTCTAACTCTAGGCTACCTCCAAGAGCATAGTCCAGGAACATCAAAAATTTCTCACTATTGGCTACGCTCCCTGGGGAGTGTAGCCATCAACTTTGCAAGAAAAAAAATCTAACTACTAGCTATGCTCCCAAGGAGCCTAGCCCCCAAGAATGAAAATTTTTTCAAAATTAATTCACTATCTATCACTATGCCCCACGTCCCCTACACTTCCTACCTCTATTCACCCAACACCAATCATGGTCATGGCTCTTGTAGCCACACTGGCAGTGCTGCTGTGCACCACACCACTTACCCTCCACACCAAAAAAAAACCAAAACTTAGAGAAAACATGCCTCTAGCCCAACCCTTTTCCACAGCCCCTATGACTACATACCCTCATCACAAGGTGCTAAGCCCCCATGGTCCCTATGGCCACTTTCAAAATCTTAAAAAATAATAAGTCCCTAGCAATGCCCCTTCCCCATGACGATTGCCCATGGCCACCATTGGCATTGCCACCCCTGCCCCACCCATGGCAAAAATCAAAAAATCAAAAACATCATACAGAAATTTGGGTAGTCCCTACCACACCTGTACCTTGTAGGTGGTAGTCCTAAGGCCACTGCCGAAACCCCAATCCCTTGCCCCTATGCCTATGCCAGCCACCATAGCAACCATGATCGCTACAGAACATTGCTAGCCTTTACTGCCCCCCCCCCCTCACCCCCGCATTGCATCGTAAAATCCTACACACCTTTTCCCTCCATCCCCACCCTCTGCCCTTACCCCCTCACATTGCACTATAAAATCCTAGGTGCCCGCTAAACCCACTACCCCTCGTACAAGCCTATTGCCTTTCCTCCCTGTGGCTACAGCCACAGCCACAGCCAAACCCCCATGTGCCAATCACAAAAACCCTCATTTTACACAACCCTAAAAAAATAAAAATGATAAAACTCCTTGCACGTGCCTACCCTCATGGCCACAACGGTGATAGCCCCTACCACGGTAGGGTGTTGCCCATAAAAATCAAACCCTAATCCCCAATGCCTAAGTGCTGAAAACCAAAAAATGTAGAAAAAACAAGAAGGGAGTGAGTGTAGTCAGGGGTACTTGGTGGTCAACAATGCCCTCTGTTCCTCCATGCATACTCTAGACAGGTGCTCCAAGACCCACTCTCCCTCATCCATTGATGAACCGTGATATCGCATCCATGATATAGCATCTGTGATATCGGATCTATCATGCGATGTTGGATACCTGATATCGCGGCCTATCTCCTTGCCTATAAATAAGAAATAACACTGTTGGTTTCAACAGTTAGAAGTTAGTAGGAGTCATAGAGTGAACGGATCTTTATTCAAGCATTGTGTACTTGAGCACACTTTGTGTATGGCAATAAAGATAAACTTTATGATAAACCTTGTAGCATACAAAATAGATTAATTACTGTTAATTATTATTTAATTCTTTTTTAGTTAATTAATGATTCCTCTCACCTTATAACTCTCTTAGTTAAATACACTCAATACGACTGCTTCAAGCATGCATGTAGCGCTTGGTAACCCAGTAACAATTAGTGTTTGGTAATCCCAGTAGTGTTGCACTAGTTCAGGATGTGTACGACAAGTGGGAACAAATACTCATGTTAGAAGTACTTAGAACTTAGTTAATGAATAGTTAAATTAGATTAGTTACTTAGTTATTTCTCTCTCCCCTCCTTATTAGCGTAGGATATAAAACACATAAAAGCCATAAAAATCATATGCCTCAAGCTTACTTAATCATACAATTGTGACATACAAGTAATTTTGAGAAGATAATGATTAATCAACCCGTTATTGTTCCACAAGGGTGCAAAGGCACTTAGTCCTTGGAATTCAACCAAATCGCACGTGAAATGCTCGTATTCGTATGGTTGAGCGTAGGGGTACCTCGCTGCTCATCATTGGCACCATTGCTAGGGACTTAGTTATTTGTGCGCTAAGTAGAACTTAGGAAATCATTCACATTGTTGGAATGAACCCTTAGGGTTGGTTAAGAAAAAGATAATAGTACATTGCACACTAAAAAAGACAAGATGTCTTCTTCTTCGCACAAAAGCACTTCACTGCCTAGGACTAACACAAGAAGCAATCGGTGGCAAGTTACACATGACGTTGACCCGCCAGTTCTTCAACAATTTCGTGTAGTATATGTTCATCTTGATGAATATGTACCCAACTTCACCTTTATTCTCCACCAAGACGAGCAGCTATGTTGGCGTGACTTGGAAGGTAACATAGTGTTACCTCCCAATCGTTCAATCCCAAGTATGCTTCTTCGTGCTCTCACATAAATAAGCATGCAACACTTACACACAAAGTACATTGTGCAAGACTATGATTTGAGAGATTATCATCCCACCAAAGCGCAACGTCAAAGGAACTTGCAATAGGAGAGACACCATAAGACCTTAAAGGGAAAATGGTCTAAGGATGCCCCACACATTTTAAGTGAAATTGAGGGTGATCTGCCTCAAGTAGTCACCCACATAATGATGTTCCTCCCCTTGACTTTGGCCAAGGGGTTGTGTATCAGAACCTTCATTCTACTATTCACAACCCAAGTGCTGATACCAATGGACACAAAGAGTCCAAAAAATAAACAAGGGCACATGAAAAAGGTGGGAATTCTGATTGCAATCGTGATCGAGGGAGAGACCACCGAAGAGAAGGTAGTAGACATTGTCATGATGGCAGTTCTCCTTCTTCTTCACCTCCATCGTTTCCTTTCATGTACGGATGTAGCCATAGAGAAATAGATCGTGAGGATAAGGACAAACAAAGTGGCAGTCACAGATGAGATAACTAATGCCGTGAGAGTTCCAACAAGGCACCAAAAAGATATTAGGATCAAGAGGCTAGACATGAATAACATCCCACGATTTTAAGGGGGATATAACGTTGATCCTCAAAATCACTTACAAGCATTTCATCATGCATGTGCCTTGCAAAACATAGAAAACAAGTGGCTAAAGATTAAGTTGTTTCCACGAACACTAATGAAAGAAGCCAAAAGCTAGTATCAGTCCTTAGAACCGGAATCCATTCGTAGGTGGAGTACGATGTTAGAACTATTCAACGATAAGTACCAAACATACTCTCGGGTGTCTAACCTACGAAAGCAAATCCAAGGATGGAAACAAGGAAGTCATGAACTCTTGGATGCTACCATGGGTCGCTATTATGCACTCTTACATCATTGTCCTGGCCATGGTTATTCGTAGCAAGATCACCTACACCATCTTGTAGATGGGCTTAGGAATGAAACAAGAAGGACCCTTGGGACTTATGCCCAAGGAAGGTTATATGATCTTAGGTCCCATCAAATTCACAAACTACTAGAGTAAGTAGCTAAAGAAGAATATGAGCTACGAAAAAGAGAGTGTGCGAAAGAATACAATCGGGATGCTTCCCTTCGAAAGAAGGGAGTAATATTTTTTGAGGATGAGGAAGAGTCACCACTCGAAGAGATGGTGAATAGGAAAACCTTGCCTATTCAAAAGTTAGCATCTAACGTATCGGTAAAGGTAGACCAAATGTGGGACTCCTTGGATAGTACGTTTCAAACTGTGCTCAAAGTAGTAGAGGAGTCTAGGGAGCGAGGTAGTGACCGTGACAAAAGGAAAAAGAGAGAAGCAGAAAATGCAAGTAACAAGGGTAAGGGTAAAGTTGCTATTATTGAAGAGGTTGTGGACTTAGATACGGACGATGATAGTGAATGTGATTCTATCAATACGACCATCCTAAGGGATGTTACCTTGTAATCTCACATTTATAGCAGTATGGGGTGTATGCACTTAATCCACGTTTAAAAAAATGACAAACATCCCAACGGTTATCTTATCCCCAAGGTAACCCAAGGCAATTCCACCAACCTTTAACATATTATCCAAGTGGAACTCCATCACAACCAATCCAGCAACATAAATAGTGGTAGCATCCACAATCATGAGGAATGTCACCACCAAGGCAAAAAGATCCTTACCGGCAACTAGACCCATATGGATATTACGTGCAACATCCGATCTCTCCACGTGACTCTGTTGGTCATGTTACTCCCCAACATCACTACCAAGCTCATGAGTACTGCAGGACTCTCTCTCCTAGGGGCAACATTCCACAAGTATATCATCCTTCCAATCTGGCCACATCTCTCCCACCAATAGCCCCATTACCACCTGCTCCTATAATGCAAGGTGAACTCCTTGCTCAACCATAGCAATGTAATGCCACAAGGGCTATTAATCCTCAACCTACCATTGGTTCTAACAATTGTACGAAGAAAAGATCTTTCTTCAGAACCAACAATCTAACCAAGCCTTTGCAACCTCAAGTGGCTGAGTCTTTGGATGCCTCCATATCAACTAAAGCTTTGGAGCCCCCTTCGAACTTAACACTGCATTCAACGCATACAATCATGTTAACACATGTCATTACTGATTGGATCAAAGCTGGCCACCTTCCCAAGAAATTCTCTGATCATGGGAGTCCCCTAATCTATCTACAAATTGTCAGGAATGAGCCATGAAAAGCTCTTTTGGATTCAGGTTCTAGTGTTAACCTAATATCCAAAGAAATGTATAAGGCCTCGAACTTGCCCCCATTGAAAAAGAGAAATGTCCATTTAGAGTTAGCCGACTAGTTCATCACTGTCCCCTTGGGATTAGTTGAGGACATTGTTACCACTATTTGTGGGTGGTCGTATCCAGTTGACTTCCTAGTGATCCAAGTGAATAATAGTAAGGGGGACTTCTCAATCATAATGGGAAGGGCATGGCTAAGTACTATCGATGTGCACCTAGGTATCCATGATCTTTCCCTAGAAATATCTAAGGAAAACACTTTTGGAAAGATCGAGAAGAAGAAGGTTCCATGCATTGCATACAGTGACACAGGGTGCAATTGCATGCAGAGATAATGGGTTGTGCAAAGTTTAACATTGCTTGCATCCAATCAGTGTGCACAAACAATCTCCATACAAAGGTGCCTATATGCAGCAANAAGTCCACCGCCAACTTCCTAGTCCTAACTTAGAAAACATCAACTGGGGGAAGTTGAAAATTTCCAAGAAATTTAAATAAGAACCCCTGGAGCTAAAACCATTGCCCATCGGTATGGAATACATGTTCCTTAAGAATGGAAAATCAGTAATCATCAACGCGAGACTTTCACTGCAACAAAAAAAAAGACTACTCAAGGTAATCAACAAGTGGTCAAAAGCCTTCGCCTGGTCATATCCAGAATTAACTGGAATAAATCTTAGGATATGCTAGCACAGGATTTGTCCTGACTCCTCCATGAAGCCTCGAAAACAACCACAGAGACAATTAAACCCAAATTTGAAGCAAGTAGTGAAAGAAGAAATCGAACAGCTTCTAAAGGTTAGGTTCATATACCCCATAACTGATAGTGAATGGGTTAGCCCCTTAGTAATCGTGCCTAAAAAGGGAGGCAAATGGAGGGTGTGCATAGATCTTAGGCTACTAAACATGATAATATTCAAGGATCACTTTCCATTGTCATTTGTTGACCAAGTCTTAGACACAATCGTAGGGCATCGCTATTATAGTTTTCTGTATGGCTATAGCGGATATAACCAAATAAAAATAGCCCCAGAAGACCAAGCCAAAACTATGTTCACTAGTCCTTGGGGAACATTTGCATATAAACAAATGTCATTTGGCTTGTGCAATGCCCCTACCACATTTCAACGCGTAGTTCTAAGAATATTCCAGCAACAGATAGGAAATGGTGTGGAAGTCTTTATGGATGACTTCAACACTTACGATGCAAGCTTTAATCAAGCCTTGGACCGGTTAGAGCAAGTGCTAAAAAGATGAATAGAGACTAATCTAAGGCTTAATTAAAAAAAAAGTCATTTAATGGTCTAAGAAGGTGTAGTACTTGGGCATAAAATTTTACATGCAGGGATAAAGGTAGACCCTGAGAAAATCAAGGTCATCCAAGGAATTACCCATCAACTGGAAATTGTCAAAGACATTTGATCATTCCTTGGACACACTAGCTACTATAGGAGATTCATAGAGAACTTTTCAAAGGATTCCAAACCATTGGTAGAGTTAATGAAAAAGGATGTATCCTTCGAGTGGACTAGGGAATGCGAACTAGACTTCTAAACTTTGAAGCAGAAGCTAGTAGAAACACCCATTCTACAAGCTCCTAACTGGTCCAAACCGTTCCATGTCATGACTGATGCATCCAACTATGCCTTAGGAGTTGTACTTACACAGTTAGATGATCAAAAACACCCTTATTACATCCACTGTTCAAGTAGAAGTATAGCTAGTGCACAACTTAACTACACTACTACAGAAAAAGAATTAATGGCTGTAGTGTTTGCATTAGAAAAATTTAGGCACTATGTATTAGGATACAAAGTATTCATACACACAGATCATAATGTAATCTAGTTCCTCATGAATAAGCCAATGGTAAGCCCCCGTATTATATGATGGCTGGTAATCCTGCAAGAGTTCAATCTAACGATGATAGATCATAAAGGCACTGAGAATGTAGTTTCTGATCATTTATCTCGGTTGCACTGGGATAGTAAAGAGGATGAATATACTATTTCCAATCACTTCCTTGATCAGTTCCTCTTTGCTAGTGTAGTGAATGACCAATCACCCACGAAGAAAAATTGGTATAGTAGCATTCTGACCTATCTCCTTACCCAACAAACACCACAAGAATTAGACCTTAAGAAGAAACAATAGTTTCTTCACAAAGCCAAGTACTATATGGAAATCAATGGACAACTTTACAAAGTATGTCCCGATGGCTTGGTTCGATGGTGTGTTCTCGATAGAGATCAACTAAGAGTTTTCAAGATGCTCATGAGGGCCCTTGTGGGGGTCACTATGCTGGGAGACAAACGACTATTAAGATCCTGCTTGTAGGGTATTATTGGCCTACCTTTTTCCGAGACACCCATCACTTCGTCCAATCTTGTGAACGCTGTCAACGTGATGGTGGAATGACTGCTAGAATGGAGGATCCGCAACAATGGATTCAACCGTTAAAACCCTTC
>MNCI01033001.1:156260-332362 GCA_015680685.1 Gnetum montanum | reverse complement strand
ATCATTGAAGGCCCTCAGTTCTTTTTAAGTTTTTGTTTTACATATTTTTTTTACACGTTGTTTTCCACATTTTTATTTTACATATTTTTCTTTTACACATTTTTGTTTTGCACATTCCTTTAATTTTTCTTGTTTTTTGTTTTACACCATCGTTCATATTTTTACCATTTCTTTGTGTGATTTTATTTTGTTTCATTCATCACCCAATAAGTGTTCATGATGGTGGCATGAATAATATCATATTGATTGCTGATGTTTGGATTTTACCTTCAAAGTATGATGTTGATAATTAAGGTATGGTTCTTTTGATTAAACAGGCAATGCGTTCACGATGTTCATGCATCCATACAATCCTATGGTCTCCCTTGGCTTGGAACTGTATAGTCCCTTTCTTTAATAAAATTGTTAACGAATTGGTGATTGGGTATTTCTCAGACTAAGAAAAGACTCAAAGGATGAAAAGGGTGTGACTTCAAAGGGATTCTATGCATTTGTACTGGCTATTCTCTTGAGTGCTTGGATGCTTTTTTCTTGGGTTTTCCGCCATTTTGACCATTCCTCAAATCACCAAAATCTCAGAACATAAAAATAAGTCTTTGCATGGTGTGGTTCTCACATGAAAAAAAGTGAGAATTCAAAGCACATCCCTTAGACACAATATTGAACTTGGGCTACGTGCACTATTTATGGCACTAGAAAGACATGTTACCCATGCCTGAAGGGTCCCTCTAACTAAGGCCCCTTCTCGCTTCCTGGTTCTCCATCTTGCTTTCCTCGGAATAGTGGTGACTTTTTGTAGAGGCATTCTTGTTGCTTCAAGGGGATGGGTTGGTTAGATGTGTTGATGCGAGGTCACTGAATGTGAATTATTGAGCCTGGATTTGAAATGAGTTCTACTCGGTCACATTAACCACGAAACACACAAGGGACTTTACACAACCTTGTTTTTGGATTTCCATTCCATTCTCTCCTCTCCATCTTTCTTTTCCATTTCTCACCTCATTTTTGGTTTTATCATTAGTCTGTATGCATTGTTCTTCCTTGGTAATTTCTTATGGGTAAGTTTTTATCTCTTGCTTCCAATTGACATTCCTAGAGCCTACGAACTCTTTGGTTTGTGGGTCTGTCAGGGCACTAAAGGCATGAGCCTGCTTTGGGGAGGACCCACTCGCATTTCTTTCTGGTGCAATTGTTAACTTCTTTCCCTTAAACATTTCCTATAATCAACAACTCTTTGTTTCATCCCCATCTATGACATCCATTTTATTGGCATTGTCGTTGTTACTTTTTCTCCACCTTTCTTCTTCCTTATCTTTTTCCACCCTATCGCTACTGGAGGTTTGCTCTTTGTCATGGGGGCCCAGGCACAAATTTCTCAATTTTTCCTAACCCCTACACCTTAGGTAGTCACTAGTGTTAAAACTCCAGGACTAGTATCTGTCATAACCACAACTCAACCAATGCACTTCACATCGAGGCAAGGTATCAACTACATTGTGATTTATCTACCCTCGCTCATTTGTGACTGTGTTGTGTGTGCAAATAGTGATCATACAATAACGGACTAGGCCTAGAGGATGCACTCAAGATGGACCGGAACTGGAACATTTATGAAAGGAGTAAGATTGTTGACGTAGCTATGGATGAACAACAACAGGCGCAATTTTGGCATCGACAGCAACACGTCTTATTCTTTTCTCTAGCTCTCCTTCTTCTCTTTTAGCTGCCAATAAGGCCATATGTCATTTATGTACAGTGTTCACTTTTGTGGTCATGAACACTAATGTTGTCATGTATTGTATTGTTGGTCTGTTCACTGGGCATGTTAAGTCAGTCACCCCATTCCACCGTCAATAGTCATTCAGTCAATAATCTCATACCTTCTCAATATTTTGTAAGGAACTCGAGGACGAGTTTCCATTCAGTCATGGGGGTATGATGAACCATGATATCGTGTACGCAGTATCGGGTCCATGATATCGTGTCTGCGATATCGAATCTACCATGCGATGTCGGATACCCGATATCGCATCTCGTCTCCTTGCCTATAAATAAGAGGTGGCTCCCTTGGTTTCAACAGTTATAAGTTAGTCCCTTAGCCAAACTCTTGCCAATTTTTCCCTCCAGAGTTAGAATTATTTCTATGTGCCCGCAATAGGAGTCATAGAGTGAACAGATCTTTATTCGAGCATTGTGTACCTAAGCACACTTTGTGTACAACAATAAAGACAAACTTTATGATAAACCTTGTAGCATACAGAATAGATTAATTACTATTGATTATTATTTAATTCTTTTGTAGTTAGTTAATGATTCCTCTCACCCTACAACTCTCTTAGTTAAATACACTCAGTACGACCGCTTCAAGCATGCATGTAGCACTTAGTAACTCATTAACGATTAACATTTGGTAATCCCAGCAGCGTAGCATTGGTTCAGGATGTGTACGGCAAGTGGGAACAGATACTAGTGCTAGGAATACTTAGAACTTAGTTAATGAATAGTTAAATTAGATTAGTTACTTAGTTATTTCTCTCTCCCCTCCTTATTAGCGCAGGATATAAAACACATAAAAGCCATAAAAATCATATGCCTCAAGCTTACTTAACCATACAACCATGACATACAAGTAAGCTTGAGAAGACAATGATTAATCAGCATGTTATTGTTCCACAAGGATGCATAGGCACTTACTCCTTGGAATTCAACCGGATCGTGCGTGAAACGCTCGTATTCGTATGGTTGAGCGTAGGGGTACCTCACCGCTCATCATCCATGTTGGCCAAGCTGGGGTGCTGATAGTCACTTCAGTGAGACATTCTGGCAACTATGCTCTTGCAACTATGCTACACTCTGGAAAGTTCATTTTTACCTTTTGACAATGATAAATTTACCAAGGGTAAAACACACTTATATATCCCTAGGGACCACTTAAATTTTTACCTACCCAAGACTACGTGCAGTAGTGCTAAGTGTAGTCAGGTGTGAGCATAGTCACCAAAGTTTGAAATTTTTTTTATTTTTCTGGCAATCCCCAAACATAGAAAAAAATTGAATTTTTCTTATCGCCCAGTGGGCGTCCTAGCCAATTTTTCTTTCCTCACACACTGAACCTCATTCCAATGATGCATTTAGCACATCAAACCATCCACTATGATGTTAAACTAATATTTCGTCCATCCGCTATGACGTTAAACTAGCGACCCCATGGCCAGCCGAGGCCTAAAACCGGCTCACATATCCCTTGCTTTTAAAATTGCATTTACATACTTAGGCAAAATTTTATTTTATTGTTTTCTTTAACTGTGCATATTACTCTCATTAAGATACGTGCAGCTTGACATTTTTCTGGTTGTCTTTTCAAGATTTACAACATGTCTACATACGAGCATCTTCATTCACCGCTGGTTCTTACTAGGCCTCATGATGATCTTACACGATGCATTGACCCTCAATGCCTAAACCTCGAGCTTGTAGACTATGACAAACACATAACATCTGTAAGGCACCACTAGACTAGCTAGATCATCTAGTTAGGGCTTTAGATCTAGAGGTAAGTGTCATCACCAAGGATTCCCTCATCAAGGTCCCCGTAGCAACATCTAGTGGCAAGGAAAAAACATTAAAGCTTAGTTCTTTATTAGACTCTCAACATGCCCAAAACATCATAAAAGTACTTAACGAAAACATCAAGGGATTCATGTGATCTTATGAAGACATGATAGGGCCCTAGATCCTCGCATAGTACAACACAACATAATCCTTGATCCTAGCATGAAACTAGTCAAGTAGAAAGCTCATAATGTTAGGCTTGAGGTGGTGTTGATGGCTAGTGATGAAATCACTGAGCTCTACAAAACTAGTTTCATCTAGGCTGTTGACTACATCGACTAGGTCTCCAACATCATCATTGTCCTTAAAAAAAATGGAAGTATATGCATTTGCATAGACTTTCGAGACATCAAAAAGGTAACCATTAAAGATGATTTTCTGTTGCCTAATATTGATAAATTGGTTGATACTATGGCTAGTCACATCTTGTTGTCCTTTATGGATGGGTTCTTGGGGTACAACTAGATTTGGATCAGAGCACTAGCTCAATACTACCTTCATGACCCCTTGGGGTAATTTTTGCTACACAATGATGCCCTCTAGACTTAAGAATGTAGAAGCAACCTATCAACAAGCCATGATGTACATCTTCAACGATTACTTGTTAGGTTTGCTCAATGATTCCATTGACGATATAGTAATCAAATCCAAGGCATCACACAATCAGACCTTGTGCTCAAATGTTGCTTGAAGCATGGACTTAGGTGAAATCCTAAGAAATGTGTCTTTGGCATCAAGACAAGCCACATGCTAGGTTTTGTAGTATCCGAAGTAGGTATACATGTAGACCCCAATAAGGTTAAGGCAATTATCAACTTAGCACCATCGACTAACCTTAAGGAGCACTTGTTCTAATGATTCTAAAGGTGGATCATTAGGGGTAAAAGATGAAGGTGTAGGGATTTTTAGTTTAGGTACCCATACTTTTCTTGTAGCAGATATTTCTTTATCAACTTTGCCTATGGTTATCATTTGATCTATAGTAGCTCTATTCATTCCTTCCAAGACATCTAATTGTATTTTATTTGAATACATTAAGTCTCCTAACATTGTATTTGTCCAGTTTTGTAAACATACTACATTTTCTGGAACTGATAATGATTTTTTCACTTGTAATCTATATACTGATTCTAATGCATCTTCATTTGTCAATTTATGTTGCATCAATTCATATTTTTTTGGGTGCTCTTCTTCCAATTTTTTCAATCCTTCTTCTCTTTTAACATTCATATGTGTATGAATGTTTGTGATAAGGGCATTGCATTCTGTATAGTGATAATGAGAATCTATTTGTTCTAATACCCTATGTCGACATGATGGATCACCTTGATGGGAAGAAGTAGAAGTTTGTTCATCTTCTTGTGTAGAAGATGTTTATGTTTTTTTCTATTTGTTTTTGTTGTTTAACCTAAATTAATTGTTTTTGTAAATTTGTTATTTGTTGTTGAAGTTGTGCTAACAGATTTTGTTCTTTTGTTTCAAGTTGGGTTTGTGTAGAAGAAGATTCTTATTTTAGAGTAAATAATTTTCTTTTTGGCCAACGTAATGGATCTAGTGGATCATAAAAAACAAATTTAGGGAGTCTAGAGATTTACTTGATACCTACATTTTGTGTGTATGGTAGGGTTTCAAATAATCGTAATAACTATCATACTCATTTGTAAGATCAAGGTATTAAGTATGAATAGGGAGATCATCAGTATCAATTTTGAACTCCATATTCTATATTTTTTGTTCCTACCTGTGTTTTCTGTTCCCCAAATGGTAACAATGTTTGGATACTTGTATTACTAAATAACTTAAAACACAGCCTAGTACCTATTGTAGCGTAGATACTTTTATCTACCATTTCTACAGGTAAATAAACTATCAGCATTAAAGATTTATAGATATGAGGGTCATGTAAAGAAAGAGTAAAGTTAGGTAATGTTACAATTAAAGCATTAGTTTCTAAAGTTCCTTTCGCCTGTGTTATGATAGCATCCTTAAACATTTTAAACCTCTTATCGATCAGAGCAATCCAATAAGGTGCACTCAAACAATAATTAAAGTGTGGATGAATATGAATGGATAATTTAGCTAAATGTATGTAATTGTATCCTTTCAAAATCCATTCTTTCATTTCTACTAGTGAAAAGAAAGTTACAGCTACGGGTCTTAAACCTGATCCTGCTATTTCTAAATCACACTCCGATAAATACATTCTTTAAAAGATTCAATAAAAGAAAGGCTACTTTTATCATAGATCTCGTGATGCTTAGTAACTGGAAGTAGAATTATACCATTAGTAGTACTACAAAACTCAAAAATTCTATGAAAGTATGCAGAACCTGTAACACATGATGGATTGGCCATGATTGAGGCCAAAGACTTTGATTATTGCTACCTCTATTGTGTGACTTACTACGCTTGTCCTTCAACTTCCTTTGCATGACTTACGTTGGTTGACAATCTGCACTAATCAAATTCCTTTGAATAGAATATTGGCTAGATATGCGTTTCACAAGTTCTCACTCTCACAGAATTCTCCACTCTCAGTAATGTGTACAACCTAATGGAAATCTGGCACCGATACCATTTCTAGTCTGGAGTGCACAACGAAATAATGGAATTACACACAAAAGCCTTTCTTTATTGTTTCACAATGCAAATTTATACAACTAGACCCTAAGGGATGCTTCATTAGGAATACTTCCAAGAGTGCTATGAGTTACTTCTTGATATTTCTCTATTGGTTGCCTCCTAGGTATAAGACTTACACCTTTATATAGGAGAGTAGGAGCTCTCTTGATCCTTCTTAGTGCTATATGTCTCAGCAAGTATTATAAAGATTCATTCTTATCAGAATCTCTTTACACATCATATTCCACTTACTAGTGGATTACAACGCATACACACCAAACATATATAGACATATGGATGGACCATATAAAAGATGTTAAATTAGTCAATATCGGAATCTAATTCTTGATTATGTGGGTCCTCTCTGTTGTCCACAAGATATTGCACATAATAATGTCCTCTTCTTTAACTGTATTGATGGAAGAATGGATTGATGTGTCATAATTCTAATTATACCGAATTTTGATGTTGCTAGTCACAGTGATGTTTAATGTCTTCAGCTATTGCCGTCAAAACATCTTAGTACCATGCAAAGGACCATGGATTTTTCCTATCTAACCTCTTGTTGATACTAGTGGTTAAATAGTAGCTTGGAGATTGATCAGCATGGAATGCAAACCATGCACATGATTAAAAAGTGCTAAAATATAAGAAATCCTCATATGGTTCTGATTTGATTCTGGTCTAAATATTATGTAGATAACCTATAGGAAACACTTTTCGAGCATGTCAATATTTACTCCACCAATACCAAAATTCTAAATTTTTGAGTGGACTTGTAAATGGAAGGCTAAAATTAATATGATAGATATGACCATCTATAGGTTGATAAAAGGACCAATTTAACAAACCTTCTCCACTCAATATATTTATATCTAAATCTTAAATTTTCAAAGAGGTTTTCAAAGGTAATTTGGCTGGTAATTCCTCATCAATAATGAAATATGACGTGGCAATATTAGCATTACATGACACACTATTGACTCTTCTAACAAAAAAATTCCATTGAAATTCATGAAAATGTTGAATTCTCATGATTTTAGACTATGAAAAATATTGATTAGTAAAAGGACATTCTCTTATACGTCTACTAGATCGTAACATCCAACCTTGTTGGATAAGAAAATTTGCATAAATATACAAAGATTAGTTTTGAAATTCTCTGGTGAGGAAATCAGCCAGGGAATTCTTTTCACCATCAATATATTCTATCTCAAAATCAAAATTTGCAAGAAATAAAGACCATCTAATAAGTCTAGTATAGGCAACTTTATTTAAATTTTTAACTTGTAAATATTTATCAAAATGTTTAAGGTCAGTACGTACTATAAATTTTTTTCTTATAGAAATAGTCTAAATTTTTCTATTCCTCTTACTATGGCTAAAAGCTCTTTATGAGTACTATGATAATTTTTCTCAGCCTGATTAAACATAACACTTACATATTTACATATATGTAAATACCATTTAAATCCTCTTTTAGAACTACTTCCCAATATTTATCTAAAGCATCAATTTCCAAAATTAATGTGCCATTTGTAGGCATTCTAAGCTGTGGAGGTTTTGTACATTGTTCTTTCAGATGTTTTACAGCTTTTGTATGTTGTTTAGTCCAAGGGCCTACTTCTTTTTGTAATTGCTGATTTAGTAATTGTCTATCTTTTGCTAGATCTCTGTAAAATCCTGAAATGTAATTCAAACATCCTAAAAATCTTTATAATTGAGTTTTATCAGTTATGACATTAGGAAATTTTTGTATCTCTGTGAGGATATGATCTTGTAATGTAATTTTACCATTACTAATTTGCAAACCAAGAAAATTTACAGTACTTACAGCTATAAACATTTTCTTCTCACTGGGTGATAATACTAGACCATTTTTATCAACAATTTCATAGAATTATTGAAGATGTTGTTCAATATTCCCAGACATGACAAGGATATCATCAATATATACCATTATAAATGGATATTCTTTAAATATTTTATCCATCGTCGTTTGGAATATTGATGGAGCTATCTTTATGCCGAATGGTAAGACCGTCCATTCGTATAATCCACCTGGGATTGTAAATGTCATCTTCCATTGATCTTTAGGGTAAATTTGAATTTGCCAAAATCCAAAATTTAAGTCGAATTTAGAATACACATGGGTATTTTGCAACCTTTGGAACAAATCATCTTTACTTGGTATTGGATGTTGCATAACCTTAATAAGTTAATTTAGAGGTTTATAATTGACTACTAGTCTTTTCTTACCTATAGTTAACTCTGCTCTTTTATTTACATAGAAAGCTGCACAAGAAAACATACTTATGCTAGGTTGTATTAACCTTTTTATTAACAAATGTGCAATTTACTCTTTTTTGAGTTCTAGTGAGATCCCTATATGATGTGCTTTTGCTTTTAATTTAACATTGTCCAAAAGTTCTATATGACACCAATGTGTTTTCTTATGTCTAAATGTTGTTGGATCATTACTAGCTAATGTTAATAATTTTTTCTTTATGGCCTTTAATTCATCTTCTTTTTGACTGATTTGATTAATCACCCATTGAGTATTTTCTTTCTTTGATTGTTTCTAACTTTTTATATTTATGTAGACCTAAATAAATTGTATTTTTTGTTACTAATAATCTATCAAACTAATTAATGTTATCAACACTTGATACTACATCATAGGCTAACCATTCTATAGCATATACTTTAATATTAAATGTCTAACCTGATGGAGCTTAGATTGGAATAATAGCTTCTTCTATTATATATTTATCAACCTTGTCAAAAGTAACAACTATTTTTGGTCTTTCTCGCCATAGATATGCTGGAATTATTCCTTTTCTTGCTAATGTTACTTCAGCTCCTATGTCAACTAACACATCAACAAGGTACGATTTAAATTGAGGTAATTTGATCCATAGCGTACACATGGGAACCTAGATAATCTTTTGCTTATTGTGATTTATCTTTATAGGCTGAATATGCTCTGTTTCATATTCATACATTTTTCTTTGCTCACTTTGTTCTTCTTCTTGTAATTCTTCTATTTCTTTAGAAGCCCATTGAATAAATTGTTTTAATTATTCTATTCTTTTAGTTCTCCATATAGATCTATTAATTCATTCTATACTTGGATTAATTTCCTATTTTGGTGATTGTTGTTCCTAAAGCATTTCTTCTACTTATTCTAATTCTTTTGATGGTGATTGCTTAGGTTGACTTTCTAAGTACCAATCCTTTTCTTTCATAAATTGTTTATATCTTTTCTTTTCTTCTTTTTTATCATTAATTTTCTTTTCTACTACTAAATATTTATCTATATTATCTACCAATAATTTAGATAATTTATGTTTTAATCTACTAATTTCTAAATCTAATTGTGCTAATACAAACTTATCTTCTTGCAGGGATGAAGATTTATCTAATGATCTAGATGATGATGAACAAGTTCTATTCATATGACAATAATAAATATAATCTAAATCGTTCGAACCATCCAAAGAACCTAAATATGTGGCAACACTGCCTCCTTTGGAAAAATATGGTGACATCATAGAATCATTTAAATCATAATTATCAAAATGAAGCAAAGTACAACGATGTGGAAAAGACTTGCCTCGCCTTAGTCTTCACACTTAAGAAGTGGAGGCATTATCTTTTTTGCAATGAAGTAAGCATCATCTACAAGAGCAATGTACTCCAAGCTATTACAACAAATATCTATGAGGGCAGTCGCATTGCACACTGGAAAGCAATAGCTGCAAAGTTTGACCTGCATTACATCGCGTAAGCATCAACCAAAGGTTAAGCAATAGCCGCACAACTTACGGCTTCCCCAATCAATGACCAAGCAATGATAGATCTAGAATTTTTGAATGAGCATGTCACTAGCATAAGCCAAGTGCCTAACAAGTTCGAGGCACTCTTACACTTCGATGATGCTTCAACCTCTCAAGGGGGTAGTGCTGCTACTGTAATCACATTCCCCTCTGGGGAGAGCCGACCCTTTGCATATCGCTTCACATTTTCATGCACTAACAACGTGGCAGAGTATGAAGGGCTCCTCCAGGGCATCTTAGTAGCTCAAGACCTAGGAATACAAAATGTAGTGATTTGAGGAGACTCACAACTAGTCGTCAACCAAGTTACAGAGGTTTACACTTGCAAAGCCCAACACTTGAAACTGTATTATGACTTGGCAAAGCACTTTCTCAAGTGATTTGCAACTACTAATGTTCAACATATCTCCCACAACGAAAATACCATTGTTGATGCATTAGCTACATTAGCTTGAAGTATTACACTTGAAATGTTTTATGCATTGCCCACCTCTATGGTAGATTGCACTATGCTTATCATGCAAACAACCGACATTGCATCCATAGCCATAGTAAGCATGACCCACACAGTAGAATGGTACGATGACATCAAGTCATACCTTCTACATGGTGAACTCTGCAGCATCTAACCACTACCTAAAAAGATGTAGTGTGAAAACGATCGCAACAGTACGTTATTGTAGGTGATAGCACATTATGTTGCAAATCCTACGACGGTATACTATTAACATGCATTAGCAACAGTAAAATGCAAATGACCATTGAACAAGTCCACAAGGGACTCTACGAAAGCCACATAGCACCCAGGGCAATGGTGACAAAAATTAGATGCTTAGGCTACTATTGGTCATACATGAAGCGTAATTGTGTTTCCAAGGTCAAGGCGTGCAACACGTGTCAACGGCATGGTAACTTAATGCATGTGCCACCCACTAAGCTGTATACACTGTAGATCACATGGCCATTCCAACCTTGGGGATTGGACATCATATGACCAATAACACGTATGTCTTTCATAGGGCATAATTTCATCAGAACCACCACTGAGTATTTTATGAAGTGGGTTGAAGCTATTCCCCTTAGGAGGACTACATCGCAGCAAGTTTGAAAATCCATACTTGATAACATAGTGACCCATTTTAGTTTACCCATGACCATAGTCACAAACAACAGGCCATAGTTTAGTAGTGCTAAGACTAATGCCTTTTGTGAGCACCTCGAAATCAAACATTCCTTTTTTTCACCTTACTACCCCTAGGCAAATGGCCAAGTGGAGGCCACAAACAAGGTCATCATCAATCTTCTAAAGAAGATACTTCGCAGCAGCAAATGATGATGGCACAAGCAACTGATCTACACACTCTAGGCCTACCACACAACACAAAGAGCTGCAATAGGTAAGACACCGTATAGTTTGATTTATGAGTCTAAAGCCATCTTACCTCTTGAATTGTAGGTCCCGTTGCTCTATGTAATCCTCTCAAGCTTCATCGACAAGGTTCAAAGTAATGAGTTGAGAATAATGGAACTCCACTCAATAGAGAAGGAGTGCATGCAAATGCTTGGTCAAATTGAGCGGTACCAAAAAATGCAACGTTAAAAGCACTGTTACAATTAGCATCAACATTCAATCAAGAAGGGGGACCTAGTCCTCAAGGTCGTCCGCAAACCCGTAGATAAATTCTCAGCCAACTAGGAAGGGCCTTTGTTGGTCATCAAGGCTTATGGCAAATGAGCATTCAAGCTTACTGACCATGACAATAATGAATTTGCCAATCCAGTGAACCTCTCGTACCTAAAGCCATATTGCACCTAGCACATAGTGCCTCATCAATGACAAAGCAAGGTAAGCAATAGTTTGCTATGACTATAAACTCACATGGATAGTCCACTATGACTATAAACTAGCACAAATAGTCTACTACGACTATAAACTAGCACAGATAATCCACTACAACTATAAACTAGCATGGATAGTCTACTACAACTATAAACTGGCATCCACATCCATAGTCTACTATGACTATAAACTGGCACAGATTGTCCTTGGGCCACGACACTAAAACTAGCACCTGCATCATTCGTCCACCATAACACTTAAACTAGCACATGGTATCCTTGCATCATGACATTAAACTAGCACAACACTCACCATTCGCTATGATGTTAAACTAGCATCCAACAGTTTCCTAAGATTATAAATTAGCACATCACGGTCTACCAGGACCTTAAACTAGGTTCATGATCTGCTAGGACCCTAAACTAGCACAACATATGGTCTACCAATACCTTAAATTGGGTTCACAGTTTAACACACATAGTGCTACAAACAAGCGAGCGTGAATACTTCTAATCCTCTATCATCTATCCACACCTCAATGGATGAGAAGGGGCTAGACATTGCAGTTCTAGAACGAAGTTCATGTTGTCAAGAAAGGCCTCTAGAGCATTTGCAACGTTACTGCCCTTGGCATTTTGCTGATCCTCTGGAAATGCCTTTGGACATTTTGTTGACCTTCCAGAGCTCCTGCCACAGTTGCCAGTAATATCAATCCTAGGCCACATCAATAGCATTACTAGCCTTAGGTATTTCATTATTTCTTGTAGCTCTCATGGTCAACACAACCCTTTGGAGCAGTGGTAGCATTAGGGCCCCGATCATCTCACCTACTTTATCGGGCTCTTACCATTGCTCAAGTACTTGCCTTCGGTGTGGCTGCTAGAGCTTTTACAGCTCTCTTGCTCTGGCACCTGCACTAGTTTTCCTGCATTAGTGTTGCAAGCTTTTGCAACTGGTCTAGCACTCGTGACACTTACAGCATCCTCAGAGCCAACAATTTACTCTCATCTCATGTTGTGTGGTTATTTTTCTTATTTTCTCTATGTTGTGTTTATAGGATGAAGCCTTGGACGTGGTTGTGTAGAGATGCATCTCATTACAGTGGCAAGTCATCACATTACTCTGATGTGCATGATCAGGCTAGATGAACCACTCAACAGTGCACATTCCTATCACCCTGCTATTGACTATTTTCCTTTACCCTTTTTACCCTGCATTTCCCTACTTTTCCTTGCATCACTGAGCTAGAAACCCCTCCAATGCGTGTGGATTCCTCTTTATGTAGACCAATGAACCCATAGCGGATGTAATACAACTCGTCCTATGGGGAGCATCTGTGGGCTAGTCAAAGCCTAAGCAAATGTAATGCAACTCATCCAAGGGAGGAAACACCTATCCTACAAATGTGACATAATTACCTAAAAAGCTCATTAGGTCGCATGTAGCCCACCTGATGAAAGGCATCTTGTGGCTAGCATCTCACAGTGTGCAGAACCGAAAGCAAGTTTGCCTCATAATCAAAAAAGCAAAAAATGCAAAAAGAAAATGAGGTAAAGCATGTCCCCAAGAAAAAATTAGCAGAGTTGTAATTTTGCAACTGGTCCAACCCTAAATCCGCATTGACCTTCTCACAAGCACTTTGACAAGAGGTCACAACTTCAAGGGCAAACTATTCTGGTGTCATGGATGCTAACTCTCTCACAAGCACTCTGATGAGAGGCCACTATTTCGGAGACAAACTACCTTGGTGTCATGATCCATATCAGCCATGCTAACTTTGCATCTTGCAGTAGCATGCACTACTTGCATCTCATTCCCTTATCACCCCTTTAGTGCATTCCCCACATCCTTTACCTCTAGCATACCATTACCCTTAGCACTCTTAAGCATGGTGAAGTGACATTTGGTCGAGTACTAATGAGCAATGTTGGTGTCAAGCTTGTTGTGGCATTTTGTATTCTTTGTTGACATCTCTTGGGCCACTCCTCCAAACGTCAACAAAGAGGGACCAATGAAACACCACCAAATTTGGGCTCCTAAGTCTCAACTACAAATTTGGCTAAGTTTCAAAACTTGGAAAATTTTTTCTAAGTGTTGAGACTATGCTCCCACTATTGAGAGTACGCTCTAGAGTGTAGTCAATGCAGTTGACACAGACAGTGCAGATTTGCAAAATTTTCTAAGTGTTGACAATAGCTGCAAATTCTTCTAAGTGTCCTAACTATGCTCACCTTGCCAGGACTACGCTCTAGAGCATAGTTAGCGTAGTCAACCTCAGAATGACTAGTTTTGCAAATTTTCCTAAGTGTCGAGCCAAAGGTTGTTGAGCATGGTTGGCATGGAAGAAATACTTTGGCAAACTTTCTAACTCCTAAGCCTACACTCCCTACTACACTCTAGAGAATAGTTAGCAGAGTTTACATGGGTGCACCATCTTTGCTAAATTTTTCCAAGTGTCAGGGTTATGCTCTCACCTCCAAGACTACGCTCTAGAGTGTAGCTAGCATAGCTTGCATTGATCATCATTTTCTGGCAAGATTTGCCTAACTCCATGGGCTACACTCTAGAGAGTAGTTAGCATAGTCATGCAGAACTACCTCCAGAAGCCTCCAAAACTCAACATCGGCTAGCATCTCAACTCCAACATCCCTTCGGCAAGCAGGATTAGCAAGTTTTGTTTCTTTTGCATCCCCCATTTGTCCCCAAATTGTACCTACACTTGAGACCACTCAAAAGAGTGGGCAACATAGTCTCCAAATTATAATGTTTTACATTGTTGTTAGGTACATTGTAGTTTGTTCAACACCGCACATGCAATCTCAGTAGCGTAGTCATAGTTTGGCAGTTTCATAGGGTCCATTAGAGCACACCAGCAAAATACCATTCACTTCAATGGGAGCATAGTTGGGACTAGCAGAATCCCAACTACCTTTTTTCCACGTGGTGCTTGATCCGTAATTCACACTAACCTTAGGCCTATAAATACTTGCTTGCTTTACATTTTAGAGGTTGGAAAATCAAAAGCAAAGTTAGCATTAGCATTCTAAGCACTCTTACACTCGAGCATACTTAGCACCTTGGTGAACCTTGGGACACCACCGAACATCATTGCATACCACTATGACACCATTGTACATTGCCCAACAGACCATCAACAACCGTAGCCCGTAGGACACTGCGGCAACCAACCCGACAGGCAACCCAAGACTATGACTACACTCACCTACTACGCCTATTAGCATAGTTAGCGTAGACTCCATGGTGAACATCAAATTTCCACAGCCAAACACCCCGAGACTATGACTACACTCACCTACTATGCCTGTTGTACACCACGTACCTCCTAAAGTTTTCTTTGCAATTAACTATGCTCCCCCCATTTGGGGTGGTGCTTCTTTTTCTCTCATCTACATCTTGCACGTTTTTAGTACTTTCTTCTACATTTTAGCATTCTACTCACATTTTTCACTGTTTAAGAAAGTATTCACATGTTTACACCCACATTTTCACATCTAAAACCTTTACTACACTCACACCCTACAAACCCATAACACTCGTTTCATCGTAACACCTGTAAGTCCCAATTCGATCAACAAGATTGTTTTGGGCACCTTACCTTCATTTTCCAACAGGCCCTCATGTGGAAGTGGGGTCAAGACTATGCTACTACAAACCTTTCGGTGTCCCTTTCCAGCCTCTGATGTTTTTGGTTGCTACAAGGAGGAAGATGTGCATGAACAAGAGGAGGATAAAGGTAAAAGGTGGTATCCCTTCTTGCATGTGGAGAATGACTTTGGTAATAATCAGAAGGGTAGCAGTGAAATTAGAAAGTAGAATCATGTGGAGATAGGGATTGCTGAACGTAATACCCATATGGATCAGGTTGTTGATAAGGGTATTACTGCCTTGGTAGTGCTAGCACCCATGACTATGGTTGCTACCACTATTAATATTGCTCATATGGTTGCAATGGAGTTCCACTTGGATAATACTGTTGTTGTTGGTGGAACCGCCTAGAATTTCCTTGAGGATAAGGTAATCTTCTAGGTGTTTGCCTTTGTGTGAGTTGTGGATTCCAAGCATACATCCTAGACTCTTATAAGTGTGACACTATGGGGTAACATCCCTTACGATGTTCATACTGATAGATGTCACATGCACCATCATCATCTGATTTGCTTCCCACAACTTCTTCTATTGCAACAATCTTACCCTTACCTCTTTGATAGGCACATTCAACTTCCTTGAACCTCCTACGCTCACGATGATTACATTATTTTTAGGACTCTTCAACATTTTTTAAGACAACTTGAAATTTGCTATCCATGGAGTCCCATAACTGATCAACCTTAGCTGTAATTTCAGATTCAAATTTTTTAAGTGGCAAGGCTTTTCTATTCATCACCTCATCAAGTGCTAATTCTTCCTCACTATCACAAAATCAAACCTCCCTCTTGTAAATGAAAGGATCGTGGTTATACTCTTTTGCACTTTCTCATTTTCTTAATTCAACTTCCTCTTTAGCTACCTGCTCAATTAATCTTTGGATTTGATGAGCGCTTAATTCAAATAATCACCCTTGGGCATAGACACCAAGGGTTCTCCTCATTTTAGATTGAAGCCTATCTACAATGTGGCAAAGTTGATCTAGCTGAGAATAACCATGGCCAGGACATCTATAGATTAAGGAACAGTATCAACCCATGGCAGCATTTAAGGGTTCATGTGTTCCTTATTTCCATCCCTAGATCTTCCCTCTCAAGTTGGAAACTTTGGAGTATGTTTGATATTTGTCATTGAACAATTCAAGTATTGTACTCCATATTTTAATAAATTCTAATTCTAAGTACTGATACTGGTTCTCTATTTCTTTAATGAGTGTCCTTGAAAACAACTTAAACGTTTGCCACTCATTCTCTATATTTTGCAAGGCACATGCATCTTAAAAGGTTTGAAGATGGTTCTGTGGATTTGAGTTATATCCCCCTTCAAACCTACGGATATTGTTCATATCTAGCCTCTTGATCTGACTATCCTTTACATGCACTGTTGGAATTTGTACTGCCTCTACAATGTTTAGCATACTTTAGGTAGTACGAAAAGGCTCATCGAGGCATATATTATGGTGCCTACAATGCCCTCTACGACCCCTTTTTCCATGGCATCATGTCTCTCTTGAATGCCTGCGACCTTGGTCTTGCCTTACTCAACAATCCCTTTGGCCATTTTTGTCGCATCAGTCACCTCCATCATGGTCATGCCCCTTGTAGTTACAATCAAAGCTAGAAGAAGATGATGATGATGATAAAGGTGAAGAGGAAGGAGGACTAGCACCATCATTGTGCCTACTACCACCTCTTTGGTGATTGTGACCATGATCACAATGTTGTTTCTTGTCTGCATCCCTACCTTGACTTGCTCCATTGGATCCTTCTTTGTCATTGGATCCATTCTTACTAGAACTAGGATTATGAGTCGTCAACTGCAAGTTTTGGTTTTGACCTCCTTCACTAAAGTCAAAGAGAGGAATTTCACTAAATGGAAAACCCCCAAAGAAAGGCTCTCCACAATCTTTTTGGTACAGCAACGATGGAAAATCATTAAATCCTTTTCCCTTCACAAATTCATAACATTGTTCTAACTAGCGATCCTTGAGATGTTGTGCCTTAGTGGAATGATAATCCTTGGCATTACTATCCTACACCACGTACTCAGCATGAAGTCCTTGAAGACCCCATCATATAAGCATTTGTTGAAGCATTGCAGGAACGAATCGATCAGGCAACAACACAATGTTGCCCTCATGTCATGCCACAGCAACTGTTCATCCTAGTGTAGGATGAAGGTGAAATTTGGTACATACTCATCAACATGAGCATATAACACTTGATATTTTTGGGGCACTAGTTGATGAACTCTGTCAAAATTGGGTTGAGAATCACTCGTGAGAAGAAGACATTTTATGTTAGGAAATAAAAATCGTAGTGTGCTTCTAAATATTGTTGTAGTAATATTTAGATGTGATATGACTTTAAGGTTCATTTCAATGATTTCAATAATTTTCACTAATCCTAGATAGCACATGTAACAACTAAAAGATCCTTGGCAATGGTGCCAATGATGAGCGGTGAGGTACCCCTATGTCCAACCATATGAATCACAAGTGTTCACGCACGATTTGATTGAATTTTGCAGACCTTAAGTTCTTAAGCAGACTAGTTCTAAGATGTGAAATCTAATTGGAATGATCATTGTCTTCTTAGTTCCACTCGGGAGGTACAAGTATATGGTTAAGTGCAACTCAGGCATATAATTTTTATCATTTTGTATTTTATATGTTTAATTGCCTATAGCAAGAATGAAAGAGTAATTTAGGATCTAATTCATCTACTGCCTAGCTAGCCTAACACAAGTACCTATTCTCACTTTCCAGACACATTCTGAACATGTATAACGCTACTGGGCTACCAAACGTTAAGCATTTATAGGTTACCATGTGCTACACATATGCTCTAGGTGGTTATGCTTATGTTCATTAACAACTAGAAATCAATTACTTAATTAAAGTGCATTAAAGTGAAATGCATGAATATTAAATGCATCAAGGAAACATTAATCTATTCTCAGTGCTACAAGGATGATTAAAAGGATTTGTTTTTATTCCCATCACACTGTTGTGCTTAGGTACATCAGTGCTTGAACAAAGATTTGTACACATTCTAACTCTTATTACAAGCACTCAAAAAATATTCTAACTCTAGAGAAAATAAACTGCAAGAGCTTCGCTATCTATGATAAAAAAATTAATATGAAAATCATGAGCCCAAGTGTTATGTTTATAGGTTGGCATATACTTCACGATATTGAATATTCAACATCGTGTCTTGGGATTCGATATCGAGTATCTGATATCGAGGCTTCAATATCAAATATCCAATATTAGAGCCAATCAAAACTTGATTCATCATGACGCTAGAGAGAAAAGCATAGTAGTACAATTGGTTTAGAAGGCTCGAGAGAAGAGCACAGTAGTGCATAAATAGCCTCTAAAAATTTTGTGTGGCATGCCATCCCACATTTTGATGATCACTATGACCATTGGAACATGTTGATGAAAAATTTCTTGAAGTCTAAGGAGTATTGGCAAGTTGTTGAAGATGGTGTAGTATCACCCGCAGCTGAGGCTACACTTACAAATGAACAAAGAAAGGAGCTAAAGGAACTAAGGCTAAAAGATTTGAAGGCAAAGAATTATTTATTTCAAGCAATTAATCATTCTATCTTGGAGACTATTCTTAGCAAAGAAACTTCCAAGGATATTTGGGATTCTATGAAGAAGAAATATCAGGGGTCTTCGAGAGTAAAGCACGCACAGCTTCAAGCCCTGAGAAGGGATTTTGAATCTTTGTAGATGAAAGATGGGGAGTCTGTTACCAGCTATTGTGCAAGGATAATGGGGATAGCCAATAACATGCAATTTCATGATGAGAAGATAGAGGATGTGATTATTGTTGAGAAGATATTGCGTTCCCTATCCCCCAAGTTTGATTATGTTGTTTGTTCAATTGAAGAATCCAAAGAAGTTGATGCACTTTCCCTTGATGAAATTCAAAGTTCTTTATTAGTCCATGAATAGAAGATGAATTGAAATTCAACTTCTAAAGAGCAAGCTTTGAAGGCTTCTACTTTTACTTATTCCTCAAGAGGAAGAGGGAGAGGTAGAGGAAGAGGAGATCAAGGCAACAGAGATGGCAACAGACATGTTAAAGGGGATGGTGATAAATTTCAAGGCAAAGGCAGAGGACAAGTTGACAAATATAAGGTGGAATGCTTTAGATGTCATAAATACAAACACTATCATTCTAAATGCTACACTAAACTACCCAATTACAAAGGAGAGAAATCAAATTTTGTAGAAGAGAATGAGTCTGAGAATTTGTTGATGGCAGTTCAAGCCAGCTAAGAGTCTCAGTTAGATGTATGGTATGTGGATACTGGTTGCAGAAACCATATGTGTGGATGTAAGTCTTCTTTTTCTTACTTAGATGAAAGTTTTCATTCTACAGTAAGTTTTGGTGATTGTTCTACTATACATGTAATGGGGAAGAGGGATATTAACATTAGAACCAAGAATGATTTTGTAGAAACAATTTCCAATGTTTTTTATGTTCTTGATTTGGAAAGTAATTTGTTAAGTGCTAATTAATTGCAAACAAAGGGTTATGTAATAACCATTCAAAAGGGTGCTTGTGAAATTTATGATCCTTCAAGAAGAGCTATTGCAATTGTTCAAATGAGCTCCAACAGATTATTTTCATTGAGGATTGAAAGTGCTCAATCTTGCTTGAAGGCTTAAGTAAAATACCTAACATGGCTTTGGCATTTTTGCTATGGCCACTTGAATTTTGGAAAATTGAAGACTTTGCAACAAAAAAATATGGTGACTAGTCTTCCTCAAATTCCAATTCCTTCTAGTGTCTTTGAAGAATTTATTGTTGGTAAACAACATTGTTCTCAATTCTTTTAAGGAAAATCATGGAGAGCAAAGAATGTCCTTGAACTGGTTCACTCCAACATTTTTGGACCAATAAAACCATCTTCAAATGGAGGTAAGAGGTATTTGAACATCTTCATTGACAATTATACTCGAAAAAGTTCAGTTTATTTTTTGTAGAAGAAGTTTGAAGCTTTTAATGTATTTAAAAGCTTCAAGGCGCATGTTGAGAACGAGTCTGGAAAGATCATTAAGACTCTTCATAGAGATCATGGAGGAGAATATTGTTTAAAATATTTTGATGTTTTTTGTGAGAATCATGGCATTCAGAGAGAGCTCATAGCCCCTTATACACCACAACAAAATGGTGTATTAGAGAGAAAAAATAGAACCATCCTCAGTATGGTGAAAAGCCTCTTGGCAAGAGGAAGTATTCGAAAGAGTTTATGGTCGGAGGCTGTGAATTGANGTAGAGATGTCATCTTTGATGAAGAGAGCACTTAGAATTGGAATGGGCAGTAGCCTACTTCAATTATTTTCGACAATGAAATTGTAGACTCCGCAGCATCCAAAACTACAGAACCTAGAACTACAAACTTCGAAGCATCAAGAACTATGGAGGCTGAAATCCCAAAAGTCACAGAGGCTGAAGCACAAAGAACTATGGAGGTTGAGACTTCACCAATAGCAGCAACAGCTAAATCTTGCGGTATTCGAAAAAGACCCTTATGGATGATGGATTATGAGGTAAATGGGATTGAACAATTTAATGACCCAATCACCCACTTTGCTTTGTTTGCAAATTATGATCTCATAACCTTTGAAAGTGCTATTAAAGAATCAAAATGGAGAAAGGCAATGGAGGATGAAATTGAAGCCATTGAGAGAAATGATACTTGGAAGCTAGTTGATCTTCTAAAAGGGCACAAAATCATTGGTGTGAAGTGGGTCTTCAAAACAAAACTAAAGGGGATTGGTGAAGTTGACAAATATAAGGTGCAACTGGTGGCTAAGGGATACAAGCAAGAATATGGGATTGACTATAAAGAAGTCTTTGCTTTTGTTGCAAGGCATGATACAATCAGATTAGTGATTGCATTGGCAACACAAAATTCATGGCTTATCTTCCAAATGGATGTCAAGTTTGCATTCTTGCATGGAGACTTGGAGGAATAGGTATTTATTGATCAACCCCCTAGTTTTGTGAAGCTTGGTAGTGAGCGCAAGATCTATAAATTAAAAAAAGGCTTTGTATGAAGTAAAACAAGCTCCAAGAGCTTGGTATAGTTGTATAAATACCTATTTTTCTAAGGAGGTATTTCAAAAAATGTCCATATGAGCATACACATTTTACAAAGATTAATGGAGGAAAAGTGCTCATTGTATGTTTATATGTTGATGATCTTATTTTCATTGGGAATGATAGTGATTCGTTTGAAAAATTTAAGTCAATGATGGATGAGTTTGAAATAAATGATCTTGGAAAAATGCATTACTATCTTGGCATGGAAGTAGTGCAATCCCCTATTGGAATCTTTATTTCTCAAAAGAAGTATGTCAGAGAAATTTTGGAAAGGTTTAAGATGAAGATTGCAATCCTATAAGCACTCCAATTGAGATTGGCTTGAGGCTAAATAAAGATCCTAAAGGAAGCAAGGTGGAGGCTACACTTTACAAACAAACTATTGGGAGTGTATTTGACTGAAACCAAACTCGATATAATGCATGCTATGAGTATCAGCAGATACATGGAGTCTCCAAAGAAGATGCATTTGTTGCCTATTAAAAGAATATTTTGTTACTTGCAAGGGACTAAAGATTTTAGGCTATTTTACAAGAAGGGTGAGAAATTTGATTTTGTGGGATTTACTGATAGTTATTATGCAGGAGATCAAGATGATAGGAAGAGCACTTAGGGATATGTTTTTATGATGGGCACAGGTACCATTTCATGGTCATCCAAGAAGCAATCAATTGTCACATTGTCAACCACAAAGGCTAAATTTGTTGTTGCAACATCTTGTGCTTGCTAAGCTATTTGGCTACGAAAAATTCTTCATAAGCTATATTTGAAGCAAGAGGGGCTACTACAATTTTCTATGACAATAATTCCACCATAAAGTTATCCAAAAATCCTGTGCTACATGGAAGAAGCAAGCATATTGATGTGAGATTTCACTTCTTGCGTGATATATGTAATGATGGTGTTATTGATTTGGTGTTTTGTAAGAGTGAATATCAACTCGTTGATATTCTAACCAAACCCCTCAAGTTATCAACATTTCACCTACTAAGAAAGCAACTTGGAGTCTACATGTTGAATAATTCTTGTTAAACTAATAGTTTGCAAACTTTCAGTTTATAGGAGGATGTTAAATGTGTTTAAGGACTGATCATTACATACATTGAAGGGTTGGCCGTTACAAAAGTTGAAGGGTCAGTTGTTATAGAAGTTGAAGGGTTAGCCGTTGCAAAAGTTGAAGGGTCGACCATTATAGAAGTTAAAGGGTGGACCGTTATAGAAGTTGCTATTTTTTGTTGATGTATTTACCTATTTAAAGGTCATTATCAGTTGAATAAAAATGTGAAATTTCATTGTCTTTGTTTGCCCCTATTTTTGTTCTGTTCTATTGCTTTTTTATCTAAGGCTAGCAATGCACAGGCTAGTAGTGCATAACCTCAGAGGCTGATAGTAACAACATCTTTAGGGGAAGAAAACCTAGGGGGAGGGGAGATATGCTAGTTGCCTAGTGCCTACGAAAACATCTACAAAATACCATTGAAGGGTCTAGATGATCATAAAGCCTCCACCATGGAAGTTTGGCCTTGAAGTTAAACTATAAGGAAGGGGGAGAGGGGGCCACCCTCAAGCTAGGGAGTGGAATCCAATAGCAAGGATGCAACAACAAAGGTTATAGAGGTTCTTGTAGAAGCAACTTAAGAACCACCACCAGAGTTATTAACTAGACTTGCATTCAAGCTCGCAAATAGATCATTGCATGTAGCGAGAGCACCATTCAAATTCGCAACCGTAGCCAAATCTTAAAAGTCTGTAATTTTTCATGTTTTTCAATTATGTTAAAAGTTAAAGTTGTAGACCATATGAGTCATAGACATAGTAAACTTTTCACATCAATTTTGCATAAAGGAAGGGATCTAATTTAACATAAGAAAAGGATAAAGCTACCATCTCAAGTTATAAATAGAGGCAATGGGTTTCCTTATAAACACATAATGTAGCAATGGAGATGAATTTTGTCAACCTTTTTTTTTAAAAGAAAAGTTTGGTCATTAATGAGAGGGGTGAACCCCAAATTAGCAATTACTCGTAAAGAAAATTTTGTCAAATTATTGTTTCTTTTTTTTCCCCTCCTTTGTCTACCTATTCAAAGTACTCATTCAATTTCTTATAAATATTGCATAGATCCTTCCACCAATGTTTTTCAATGGCTCTCCCAAATAATCTCACATGATTTTAATCTTATATAATTTCAATTCTCATAATATTACATCGCAATTTTACAATCTTAAAATAAACCCTCACAATCAATGTCATAAGAATTCTCTCAAGTTCGTCTCGAGGAGAAGTCGGAGTTCTCATGTAATAAATACTAGCTATTTTTAAATTTGAATTTAAATTTATTCTCAAATTTCATTTCGCTAAGAATTTGTGAAAATGACTTTTTTTTACCAATGCCCTCTAAAACCGCGTTGAACGTATGGGGCAGCCGTTCAATTATTCTTCGAGAATTTCCTTTATCGAGATCAAAAGATACGTGAAGTGGATGGAACATATTACATGTGAAATTTCGCAACAAATCCAACAGAGAGGGACAGCGTCATTCCGCGTGTACCGGCAGCGAGGTGCATGATGACACCATGACTTACAGGCAATTGCCTTAGCTTAACAATCAAGAATAAGAAGAAGAAATTGAAGAGGGAGGGACCCATTCCCATTCCCATTTCCCATTTTCCATATCCATCCGCACTGGACAACATTACAAGCATAAGCCACAACAGCATCATCATCGTCGTCGGCGTCTTTGTATAGCAATTTCTGACGGAGATCAACAGCAAGTGCAAGTAGAATTAGAAGTAGACATCCGGACCAGAACCAGCATCTCCTCTGTTTTCGCTCTTTCTGTTCACTGCTGGTGCTTCCCACCCGGGCAAACCCATCACATCAGTCTTATCCCACCAAAAGATTGAAAGGCCTAATTACAGGAAAAAAACCCAACAACAAAAAATATTGTCTCTTGGATGTTGTATCCAGGGTTTTGGGTGGGACGGACAGTTTGCGTATTAGTATTATTATTATCACAACCGCTAATCAGCAAATGTTTTTCCTTTTTTTGTGTTGGGAATCTGGCGTCGTGGGTTTGATTTTTTGGGCCTCAGAACGCATGCGCCCCGGCCCAATTCAAAGCCCAGCCATTCCATTGGGGTTGCTGTTGATCTCAGGAATCCGACCGAATTCGGTAGAAAACAAACGCGGATTTGAATTTTACGGTGGTGGCAAGTAGAGCAAACAAGACCCGACACAGTCAGGCAGCCAGTAAAATTTGGGTCAGTGGAGGTAGAAATAGGAAGGAAGACCCCGGAAGGCAGCAATTACGGCAACAGGGGAAGGTATATTTGGCAGGCAAACACGCATCGCCTACTGATTGGGCACCGCTCGCGCATGAACGTCACTTTTCTTGTCACAGTGAGTGAGTGAGTGAGGGAGGGAGCGATCGATGGATGTAATTGTGTTTGTTTGTTGTTGGTGGTGATGGCGGTGTTGTGGATGTTGGTGGCGATGGAAATGAAATGGAAATGGAAATGTTAAAGGCAATGGTAATGGTAATGCCACTGCCAGTGGTAGAAGCATTATTCCAATAATAACTTTTTCTGTTCTTCTGCTCTTCTTGTTGTTGTTGATGGGTTTTTTTTTGGTGTTTTTTCTGTGCTGTCAAAGGGAAAAAAGGATGAACCAAATCACCCACCCACACCAAAAACGCCCCCGGAATTGGAATTTGACAGCACCACAAAACACAGACGCGGATAGAGACCCCAACAACAACAGCAACAGCGAAGCCCACCACCATTGCAGTTGCTGTTGCTGCTGCTACCGCTAGCTAGCTACCATTTTGCATTCCCCAAACGGAAACTGCAGCAGCAGATGAAACCAGTAGAAGAACAGCAGCAGTGAGGATAGAAACAAGAAACAAAGAAAGCAAGAGAGAAAGAAGGAAAGAAAGAAAGCCTATCCGCAGTAAGCAAAGAGTTAGAAGCTTATCCTAAGCCTCTGCTATGATCTATCGGCAGCTGCAGGAGGTAAAATTTAATTAAATTGTGTAGTAGTTGTGTGCTTGCTTTCTCTTCTGCTTTCTGTTTGCTGCTTTTGTTGCCTGCCACAGTCACTCTGCCGATCTTTTTAGGCAAAATTCCTGGGACGATCACTGCCCGTTAAGTGCAGAATTCAGCTCATACGCTGAGAGAGAGAGAGTGTGTGTGTGAGAGAGTGGGGGCTTTAGGAACACTGTTTGTTTATATATATATGCTGAGTTTGAATTTGAGAGCTTTGCCTACTTCCCCTACACTGCGGATTGTTTTCCTTTGTTGCTTGTTTCTTTCCTTTCCTTTTCTTTCCTTGGCAGGCATGAACTATCCGCTTGTTTTTCTCCGTGGTTTGGGTTAGCTGCTTGGCTACTCGCAATTCGTTGTATTACCTGTCAAGTGAAAAAGGGGTGAGAGGTTTTGGGGTTTACTCCTCGGCCACGGTAGTCCTTCGCTGCTTTTGATAATCCAGTATTATCATTATTGTTATGGCCTCAGTCCTTGAGCCTCAGCCTGCAATTTAATGTTCTGGATCTTTAGGATCCCTCTCCGCACGAAGCTTTCTCTTCAAGCCACTAATACAGTGATAACCCTCCTCATCTTTCTTTAGCTTGTGCTTTGTGCGTGGTTTTCCTTTCCTTTTTCGTTTCAAGGGTTACAGTTTGTGGGTTCCGGCCTTGAATTTTTCCAAGATGAAGCGCTGCTCTCTGGCTATTTCTGTCCCTGGCTTGTTGAATTTTTTTTACCTGCCTGCCTCACGATCGCCGAAGGCGGAACTCAGTGCACACTGGAATCGTAGCTTTTTGGGTGCTTTTTTTCCCGGTCAAAACAGACACGGTCCCTGAATTTGCTGCTTCGATCATCCTTTTCCTCTCGATCGATCAACGAAACAACCAAAAAAGCCTTTCTAGTTTCGTTTTGGGTCTGTGATGGGTGAGAGAATGAATGGTTGTGTGACTTACAGAAGCAATACTTTGTTTCCAGGCGGTGCTGCTGCTGATGCGATGAAGACGGCAGGTTTTGTCCCCTGCGGACTCCGGAGGAGGGGTGTAAACCGATGGCCAGAGCACCAGCTGTGAATGGCAAATAGGTAGAGTGCAACATCACTTTGAACGCCCAAAAACGCTGTGCACTGTTGTTCTCAATTGCAATCATGATGAAATGAATTGAATTGCTGCAACAGTGGATCGCGGCAGGAGGGAAGCTACTGTAAAATCAACAGGGAACATAGTCATTAGGACAGGAACCGAGGAGGCACAGGGGAGAATAGGGTTGGTTGAGCCGAATTGTTCATGTAGCTGATTCATCCGTACCTACCTACGCTAACATGGACCAACAACAACAACAAATTGAATCGCATTTACAGCAGCAGCAGCAGCAGCAAACGCCTCCACCTGGGCAGAGAATCCAAATCCCTCAGCAGCAGCAGAATCATCCCAATCTCATGAAATCCTCCGGACCTGAGAATGGGCTTCTGTCAAATGGTATTTCCAAGACCTCGGATCGAAGCAAACGAGATGAGTGGAGCGAAGAGGCGGTGGGCACTCTTTTGGATGCCTACGAATCCAAGTGGCTGCTCAGGAACAGGGCCAAGCTCAAGGGAAACGACTGGGAGGATGTGGCCAGGCAGGTCTCTACCCGCAGCTCAGGAGCTAAAACCCTGAAAACCCAATCCCAGTGCAAGAACAAAATAGAATCCATGAAGAAAAGGTACAGAGCCGAGGCTGCCAGCGTCTGCAACCCTGGTTCAGCACCCTCTTCCTGGCCTTTCTTTTCTCGCATGGATGGCCTGCTCCGATGCACTGGCAGGGGTGTTAATGGAAGCAGCAATTGTCTTGTTGTTGATCATCCGGCAGGTCACACCACTGCCCTCACCGATCTGGGAATGCAGTCCCTGCCCAAGGTTGAGATGGGTGATTCTGATATGGTTTTCAAGGCTGCCCAGATCATTAATGGCGGTGGTGGTACCAATAATAATCCTGAGCAAGTCATTGAGCAAGAGGATAATCCCAATCACCTGAATATCATGGTGGAGCCCGTGGCACCCATGCAAGATAGCAACCAGGATGATGATGATGCTTCCAATACTTTACCTAACAAGAAGGACAGTCTGGCCTTGGATAGCGACACCAGTACTCCTCGTAGCAAGGTTGCCAATGTGGGAGGGGAAGGTTCAAGAAAAGGAAATTTGTTGTCGAAGAGAAGGAAAACAAGCAGCGGCACCAATAATGAAGTTGCAGAGAGCATCCGGTCCTTCGCAGAGTCCATCCTGAAGCTTGAGCAGGCGAAAATGGAGATGTTCAAGGACTCCGAGCGGTTAAGGGCTGAGATGGAGATGAGGAGGACTGAGATGGAACTCAAAAGAACTGAGATTATTGCCAAAACCCAGTTGCAGATTGCAAGACTATTGTCTGGGAAGAAAACAAAACGAAAGGCTCCTGTAAATAAAAATAATGCTTCCTTGAAGAGTCCTGTTGCCTCAGCAGCAGCAGCAGCAACAACAACAACAACAGCTGCACCATCTAATGGTGCTGCTTCTGGCATGCAGGAATGAGACAAAGGGATATGGTAAGTGTGCAAACAGAGCATATCATAATTGAGACATTGCTTTTTGACAAAACCTATTTTTGAAATGTAACTATCAGTTATGCAAGCGTTGGAGTCATATTTTACCGTGCGTTTCTTTCCATAGGTCAGGAAGCTTTAGATTCTGATTTTCTTGTGTGGGCTATTGATTCATACACTTTTAATCCCTAGGTGTTGGCAACTAATTTGGGCTCTCCCACTGTATTCATAGACACAGGGAAGTATGGCATCTAAGTGGTTTGCACGCTTTCCAAGATCTTTAACTTACTAGTCACATTGCTCCAAGATATTATCACCCACATATCTGCATAATTTTTTTACCATCCGCGTTACTCCAAACCATTTGTCGAATCTGGCTTATTAATCTCCTTTTCTTGAAGTCATATTAGTATTGCTAATGTTAGCCATCTTCACACGTGTTAATTTTACTTTTTATAAACTTGTAGTTTTCTGGGTATAAACAATAAAATTATAAGCAATATTAGCTTCCAATATTAGTAAAGTTTTTTCTTCTGTGCGTGCAGAAAATTTTTGGATCCAATTTAAGGTATTTATCCCTAGAGTTCATTGGATACCTGTATAAGCAGTCAGAATTGACCCATGTTCTGTAAGATGCAAATCACAAGTCTTGCCAACAAGCTATACTTATCCAAATACCATTATACCACTTGTGCTACTCGGACCATACTAAAAATTGTTTCTCTTGAGGTAGTGGGCTGTTAAAGTAAGGGCTAAATTAACAGTATAACAAAGCCTATGAAAAATAAAATCTTGTTAGATAAAGATTGATTGCTTCTGAAGATTCTTGATTCATCGGTTTCTGTAAATTTGCGGCACTCATCTATGAATAAGCATTGAGAACCACGGTTAAAACGTATTGGTCTTTAAGGATTAGCAATGGTCAACAATGAGTGACATGGTGACTGAACTAGCACGTACAGGTGCTGAGATCAAATCTTTGCATAATTTTAATTAAATGTCCTCTTAATAAAACAAATACACTGTGAAGGGGCTGCTACAGGACCAGTTGTTTCAAATATAGTTTGTTAATTAGATGGCCCAAATACACGAAAGACCAGATTAAATGAATTGTGTTTGTATACATTGTGGTATTGAAAAGCCTAAAACATTGTTCATTATGTGTTGTTAGGCTTTTTGACATATGAAACTGATTGCATGCAGGCTTCTTGAAATACATATTATTTTTAATGTTTTCTCATGATTTGATTGAAATTTACCATCTTTCACTTTCCTTCGCATGGGAGGCTAGGTGATGAAAAGTGAAACTATTTAATGTTGGATGAGCTTATTGGTTGAATGGAAATTGTTTACTAGAGGTACTTTAATGATGTGCTCATAATCAACTCAACTATGCTTATGTTATATGCTATTTAACATTGAATAAACTTATTGGTTGAATCGCCAGTTGTATACATAACCGTGAATTGAACTTGTGACCTCATAATTAGAGGTACTTTAATGATAAGCTCATAAACAACTCAACCATGCTCATGGTGGACCATTTTAGTGTTAGCAACTCTTTGCATAATGCTTGTATATCTTAGCAGCAGTCTATTGAAATTGAACCTGTAACTTGTAGAATGCAAATCACATGTCTTGATTGTTCATCTCTAGTAAATTGATGTGTTATATTACAGTTTTTGGATTTTTTGTTTTATAGTATGTTTATGAATTTTGTTTACATTACTCCATTATTTTTCTTCTTCATCTTCAACTAGATAGCTGTACAGAATTACTGACATCATCACTGCTCATCCCGCCAAGTGGGATCCCAGGAGGGTCAGTAGATGAGTGAAACTTTAACCTCTTCAAGTGGCTACACCCAGGCTTGAACCCAGGTCTTTGACTTAAGCAACGAGTACCTTATCATCACTCCAAATGACAGTCCCGTGTACAGAATCATCTATGATTTTTTTTAAATGAAATATTAACATATTGTAGTTATTTTAAATTCTTTATCTTCGGTTTAGTAGTGTAACTCTCTTTTTGCATGTTTTATGTTTGTTGTCCCATAAAAAGTCCATTCATTTCAAGGCATCCATTATTTATGTAGGTGGATACGATCACCATAAATAATTTTACTGTTAAAGGGTGTAGAGTAGTTGATTAACACCGTTGCCACCAGGTGCCACGGTGAAAATATTTGTCACAAGAAACTGACTGCCAGATTAATGGAAAAGGCATTCATGACTACTTTTCTTTCAGTAAATAATATAGAGATATACTTATTAATTTATAAGACTGCCAACTTTGGATTTCTTAGTTTTTGGAGTCATGGAAGCTATCTGTTAAGCAGCTTCAATGAAGTTGAATAGAAAAATATGTTGTGTAAATTAAAATAGAAAGGTTATATGTAGATACGCCAGTTATAAAGGGAATAGTCAAATTTATCTCATTAGTTTTTAATTTGATGAGAAGTCTTAGGAAGAGTTATATATGTAATCATGTGGGTGATGGTGTTGTAGAATTTTTTGTTTTCTCCCTGTTATGTGTTACCCAAGCTACATACCAAAAATCAATTGTTCTATCAACAATTTTGAAGATTTGTTATTGTTAGTGCAAAAATTATTCAATATTTGCTGCTGATTCAATTTTCCAAGATCCCTGTCATAACTGTGACAGCTATAGTAAAGTTAACACGGGATCTTAGAGTATATTCAATAATTGAAGATTAATGTCAGTCTTTTGGGAGGAATTTTCAACTTTAAAAAAATCTAGAATTGAATTTGTGACATTTTTTAATCATTTTTATTTTTTAAAAATATATTGGTGGCTTATGTTTGTTTTAAGCAGTATCGGAGACAGTTGCATATAATGAATCCATACTCAAAATTCTTCTTTTGAATTTTTCTCTTGTTAGGAACTTTTTTGCTGCATTTGAATGAATGGATAAACTTCTATAGTATAAACAGTTGCTTGATTTGTTTTTATTTCTGTGTCTTATTTTTATTCTGTAGCATCGTTTTATGAATGGAATATATAAATGTGCATTATACATGTGTATGTGGATCAAGTAGAACTGCTGGCATTTGATGTTTTTAGGACTGTATCATTGCTTCTGGTGTACTATCTGAAAATATAATGCTCAGTCTCCATAACATTGGAGAGTTTAGTATGTTTTGTATTATTGCTACAAAACTTTTAATTATAAATAGAAGTAACTAAATTAGCAGGAGAAAGAAATTACTTGGGTCAAATTTCATTAGAAAAAATGCATCTTGTCATCTTCAGTTGTAAGCTGAGCATGTATTTTCTGGCGTCGTTGTAATACTCAACCTTTCTTGACTTAGTATATTGGGATAATTGTAAATGATTGTCCACAGTATTGTAAGAGCATATTTCCGTTGTAGCATCATGACAGTTTCTAGAAGAATGTAAATAGAGACCAACTACAGGACAACATCATGCAGAGCTGAACATACTGTATTGTAAGCCGATTGCCATCCTGAACTTGTACTACATCTGCGTATTAATTGTAAGTGTGGCAAGGCTACAACAGAAATGACTTTGAAGTTAAAACGAACATTTCTTGTCTGTCCTAAAATCTTTCCTGCACTCTGAAATTACCCCGGCAGAGCTGATCTCCTGAAGTAGTTTTCTTGACCTCTCCGTCCAAGTAGCATCTGCAGATGCAACCGTAGCATTATTTATTATTCTGCTACCAGCAAGGCCTGACTGCTCTGCCTGGGCCTTTGAAATGCCGTCAAGATGATTGTCTGAGTTTAATCGTGTTTTTGGCTGCTTTTCTGTTTTCTATCTTCCCCCTCTTGTTTCTTATTGCTTCAGGGATGATACTTGTGGTATGCATTCAATTGCATTTGTGAATTCCATGCAACAACTGCGGTTTCTTACTTATATGGCACTCACATGAGTTATATGTGACATGTTTTTACATGAACGGTGCTAGTTCCTCTTGTTGGGCACAGAAACACCTCTCGAAAACCAAGAATGATCTTCCACTATTTCCTTAATAGTATGATTTTGCAATTCCATACTTAGGCATGTCCTGGTGCATATTGCTTGTTGCAGCTCTTATGAGAGTCTGCCTGAATACTATGCATGTCTGCCCTTTGTTTCCACTTTCTTGGTAAACATCATCATAGTGATTTGTTCTCTGAGAGCTTGCTATTCTTTGGTGCTTAAATAACCTTTAGTGGTTCTTGCCATTGTTGCCTTGTTGATTGCACACCAACTGAGCAATGAAAGTATCTTTTGAGCTGCAACATGCCCTGGAATTCCTCTTAGTTCAGAAAATCAACCCTTGATGTCATGTTCCGTGTTACCTAGGGATGTTGAAAGTTCCCATGCTATGGAATGTTTGTTCAGTTCAAGTTTTTACGGTAATTAATAATTTTTTATTAAACTGTAATTTAGTAATTTTATTCCCAAGATGCCTCTGGGAGGATGGGAACTGACATCCAGGTTTATGGAGTTCCCATTTTGTAGAGAAGATAATATGTGATGATTGATCTTTCTATGGAAAGCATCCTTCGTCTAATAGGCAGAGATATTTCAGTATACATGGAAGATGTACTTAGTTTCATTGAGACCCTCTTAGATTGGTTGGACCAAGGATCTGGTTTAAGCCCTTATTTGGTTGAGCTAACTAAAGAAATTTAAGATGATATCCCTTGGTGTATGTTCTTTGTAGATGATATTGTATACTTGCATACATATAAAGAAGCCCTAAATATGAAAATGGAGACATTGAGAAGTACCCTAGAATTGGAGTTGAAAATTAGGAAAAAGTAACACAAAGTGGTTATCATCACCTAGCCTTGGCCCAGCAAAATGGGGCCAGCTTGAGTAATGAAGATAAATACAGATACAAAAATGAGAGTTCAAAACCAAGAAGTTCCTCTGTAAGCAATTTGGACACTTGGGGGGTTACTTATTCAAGGTGAGATTAACTTTGATGTTACAAACAGAATTAAAGCACCATAGAGGAAATAGTGAGAAGCTAGTGGTGTGCTTTGTGGTAGAAGAATCTCTGCATTGTTGTAGGGAAAGATTTACAGAACTGATATCAGACTTGTGATTTTGTATGGTATAGAATACTTGGTGTATCTTAAAGTATTAGGCTTAATGTGTGTATTTAGTAGAGATGTGAATGCCTAGGTGGATGCTGGGTGTCACTAGAAAAAATTCCATCAACTACTTATTAGGTAAAGTTTGGGGTAGCGCCCACTGATGAAAAGATTAAAGAAAGTCATCTTAGATAGTTTGGTCATGTGTTGAGAAGATTGGGTGTTAAATGTTTATTTGGCTATTAACAGAAGTGAATGTCAGAAAAGAGTTAATATGGTGAACTATGTATTTTGGATAAGGTTAGGGAGATAAGGTAGTGGGAATAAGGTGGGCCAGGATTATGATGATTTTGATGACATTGGTATTATCCTACCCATTTATAAGCTTGACATTTGGGCCACACTTCAGCTCCGCAGCAACATGTTTTTCTTTGGTTTTTCTATGAGTACTGAAACGTTGCTTTCCTGACTAAAGTACATTAATTGGGAAGCCCTGGAACTCTGGGTGCGTTGAATCATACCTGAAGAAATCATTTAACATGGTGGGGACGACAGGGCGTTAATTTAAAGTCTTATGTGTGGAATTATTATGGTGCTGCCTGAATATATATCAATGCTATGGAGATCATAGAATATGACGACATATAGTTTTTCCTTTGGGTTTAAATAATGGAATCTGGCCTAGAGAAATAATTGAATTAGGGGATGTTACTGAGCTTTGAGTCCTGTCCTCTGGGTGCTAGCATGGAAGCACTAACCATTAAGCTATCAGATACCGCTGGCAATTCTACCAGTCTCTTTTTTAAAAAAAAATTTCACCTGCGTCAATGCTCTTTCTGCCAAGTGGGGTCTTGGAAGGATCTGGAGATGAAGGAAAACCTGACCTCATTAAATGGCTGTGCCCAGAATCAATTCTACCAGTTTATGTTTGAAATTTTCTTTGTAGTATAATTTCTTCAATTTATATAATCATGCAAAAAAGGTGTTTCTAATTTTCTGTCTCATAGAAACATCATCTTGTAGTTACCCTTCACATACTGCTGCTAAAGAAAGCTACTAGCAGTCTAGCCTGTATGGGAAATTATCATCTCTTAAAATTCTTGGGTGATTTGTTTGTGGAGATGATAAACCTCTGAAGGGTAATTAGTTATTATCTAATATCCAAACAGCGTTTTCTGAATTCATTTTCATTTATCAGCGCTAAATGATTTCCTTCCAACTTATATTTCTGCTGTGTGTTTAATGTGCAATATTTCAGGTCTACATTGAGGAGATGTTCTTGAACATGTCAGCAAAGTCGATTTTTTCGCTGTGAGGCCTTCGCCTCTCTGCCAACCTGCATGATTACAAGGCAAAAGATATGAAAAAACGAATTACCTAATGTTAAACAGCATAAAGTATGCAAAATATTGGACTACTCATTGACGCATGCTGGAGGTTGATTGGAGCTCTGAGTTTGAAGTCAAATTAACATGGAAAGATGATAATAGTAGCCTCTAGCCTATGGCCTACCATTACTGTTGTATAATATATTTTAATTTTTACACGCAGCAATTTTCTTTGCTAACCTTATCAAAGTACCTATATAATTGGGATGGAAATGCTGGCAAACCTGGCATAATGCTCTCAACATATATCAATCCTTGTTAAGTTAAAACAATACCCGTTGACACTTGAGTGGCTTACATTCATATGAGCAAATTTTAATATGCTAATCTTTGCAATCTACATTTTCTATGTTGTAGATGGTTAACTGTGTAGATTATATTAAAGGATAAATCGGCCAGCAATTTCAAGGCTTGTTATTGCAAGGGCATTTATTACAATACTGTGGGTTCCTGTCATGAGTAATGGGTGTGGATATTATCATGAAATTGAAACTGAAGTTCAGGTAAATTAGCTTTAGTTGGCAGGAACAAAATACATTGGAAGCGGCCAATCTTATGTTTAATTTAAATATAGTTTGAATTCCTCTCTACGTATGTAATGAGAATGATAAGATTTCCATTTAATAGAAAATATTATCTCTATTTTGATGAGATTAGAAGATCTAGATGGTTGAAAATTGTTGTTGGATAGACCATAACGGTTATGGGTAGTGTAATCTCTTAGTGAAATGGGTGGGCTATTTCATTAATAGATAGCTGACGCCTATGTATTGGTTTAGTTAGGCATTTTTTCATGAGTTTTATGGCTTTGATAGGGCAGCGTCTAAACCTAGGTTTATCTTTTGAAATGTTCGTTGGGATGCTGTCTGAATCACCCTAAAACTCTTTTCCTTGAAAACGTTCGGTATGAAACCATAAAGGTATAAAAGATTTGTAATGTTAACGTGGAAAATCAAAACTTGGAAGAAAAGATTTTTTGGACACATTAGTTTAAAGGACTGTTGGACTGGTAATGTTAATGTGAAAGATCAAAGCCTAAATTTTTTTAACACAAATCAATATAAAATACCGGTAATGTTAATGTGGAAAATTAAAACCTCCTAAAATGGAATAAAAACCAAAACCTCTCCTAAAATAGAAGAAAAACTCTTTTAGACACAGATCGGTGTAAAAGATCAAAGTGGGTACCAGTTACTGTGTAAAAGTTGATGGCTGAAATCGTAAATTTTTTTGTGAGGTTAAAAGACAAGACAGAATTGAACATTAAGCCTGTTATTATGAGAATGTACTCTGTCGCTAAGGTAACGGAATTTATATGAAAGATAGCTCAAAACAATCATATATAATGATATTTTTCTTTTAAATTTTGAAAGAGCAACATTGTTTAGTAACGGGGAAGTAATGGTTGGGCCAGCATCGTCTGGCAGCATCTCTATGAGAATTTAAGGAATATCCGCAGCCTGTTGAAGGCATGGAGATGATCATGATCGAAAATGAGAATCTCATTTTTTCAGACCACGCATTTGTATGCAATGCATGTTTGTCGGTCATCAGAATGCTGGGAAACGACTTTTAAATAAAATATTCCATCCAGGTGTACAAAGGATTTTTAAATAAAATATTCCAGGCCGATTTTTTCATCCCTATGCCCTCATAGTCGATTGGTGGTGATTCATCCATGAATTTCAAGCTTAGACGTGGCATTACACCTTGGTTAAACTTGGAACCTTGATGTTGAGTGGACTTTACATGTTTATGCTGTGAAGTCGAGTTTGCAAAGTTTTGTAGAAATAAAAATGAAAAGGTCAGAAACCAAAAACAAGGAAAGAAAATCGGTTTCCTTTGGCTAGATTTAATAGTATCATCCATGAACAGTTCTTGTTTATGCCAGTGAGCGTTTCCTTGCTTTAGGGAGGTTCACACGTGGATTATGAACAACAGTGCTTTGTTCTTGTTGATGTATGTGCGTCCCTCCAACATGAAGCCCATGTAACATGAATATAAATAAATAAAAAGGAGGGGAATGAAGGCTGCTTGCTAAGCACCAAAATTAGCCACCCATGTTGGCTGCTAAGTTAGGCAGCCAAAATTAGCTGTCCGGCTGCTAAGTTAGGCAACCCTCAATAAAGATTGTCTAAGTTAGGTAGCATAGGGCATTTCCCTTGGCTATAAATTTAAGGGAAATGGAAAATGGGTGAAGGGTTAGAAGAGAAGCCAATGGCCAAAGTGCGAAAGAAAGGCCAAAGGGAGACACACACAAATAAGCCTTGTGAGCTTGGGTTTCTAGAAATTTTTCCTAAAGGGGTATGAGATTTCTCCTCGTTATTCGAAGAATATTTTTTCTTGAGGGTGTGTGTCAATTTTGTATGCCTCTAGTAAGTAACTAGAGAAACATTTTTGTATTCCTACCATTTATTAGTAGTAGAAGAATATTTATTTAGAGTTTGGCCTGTGGTGAACCACATAAATCTTTGTGTTATTGCATGTTATTATTTTGCACTTTACTTCCATTGTCTACTCTACTAGTGTATATCCGGCTTTTAACACACAAATGGGAAAATACTGCACAAGCCAGTTTGTGGTGTTGTGCCCTCTTTTTCCCAACAACTGGTATTAGAGCACTAGGTTGGAGATCACAAATAGCAAAACGACATTGAAGTGCATGGAATTTGCTGTAAAATTTGTGAGTATTTCTGTGTATTGTTATGGCAAACACTAGCAATAGTAGTGGAGTCAGTAGCATGGATATAAATACTAGTTGATGAGTCATGAATTTGCTGACAGCCGCGATATTGCATCCACAATAACGCACCCACGATATCGCACCCGCGATATCGCATCCACGATATCACAGCCGACGCGATATCGCAGCCTGTCTCCTCATCTATAAATAAGAGGTAGACAAAAGAATAAGTCAGTTTTAGAGTCAGTTAGTTTGTAGTGTTTTCATTTCTCTCTCAACCCTTTTCCTCTCTGCGTATGCCCGCAGTGTGGTGAATGTAATTGTACAGCATCCTTTATTCAAGTGTGACGTACTTGAACACGCACATGTCTAGCAATAAAGATTGAGATTACTTCATCATTGCAACATTCACTTAGTTTAATCATTTAATTAATTGTTATTTATTGCTTTCTTAGTTAATATCTCTCACCCTTAACTCATGTTAAAACACGGAATGAGTACGACTTGATTACGAGCATTTAAGTGTGACTACTTGATAACCCAGTAACATACCTAGGATCTGTGCTTGTTAATCTCAGTGGTAGTCGTGCACAAAGTCCAAGATGTGTACGGATAATCAAGGAACGGATGCTCATCGCACTTAGGCTAGCTTAGATTCTCTCTCACCCTTCTCTCTTAGCTTAGTTAATATTATCTTCCATTGCCTTCAGGAGTAGCATTAGATTAGAAAACACATCATACACCTCACTCTGGACTAAACCATATGTGACAAAGCTAATACTAGTCTAAGTGGGAAGATAGCGAACTGCAACTTACGGCTAACTGTCTAGATGCCACAACTAGTCCATCTGCGGAGTTCGACCGGATCGCGCGTGCATGCTCGTATTTGTATGGTTGAGTGTAGGGGTACCTCGCCACTCATCACTAGTAAAATGGTTTATTTGAATTCTGAAAATTATTAGTTATGAAAGGGAAAAATGGAAGATCTTCTATACTGTAAAAACTGTTATGCTCCTATCATTGGTAAAAACATAATAACAATGGATGATAAGGAGTTGCAAATGTTGGATAGGCAAGTTGTAGGGTATATTCACCATTGGGTGGATGATACTGTTTATCATCTTGTCTTCACAGAAAAATTTGCCAAAAGTCTGTGGGATAAGTTAGAGGAGATGTATGTTGAAAAGATGGGAGGAAATAAAATGTATTTGATAAAAAAAATTGATGAACACCAAGTACAAAGAAGGTACCCCCATATCTAACCACCTCAATGAGATGCAAGGTATTATGAATCAACTTGTAGATTTGAAGATCAACTTCAACGAAGAATTATAGGGTCTAATAATTCTTGGTTCCTTGCCACAAAGTTGGGAGACACTCACAATGTCAATAACAAACCTAGCCCCAAATGGAATTGTATCATTCAACTAAATCAAGATCAATCTCCTAAATGAAGAAATTAGGAGAAAGACGACGAGCTCCACAAGTTCCAATTGTAAGGCACTGGTTACAAAAAATCAAGGGAGGAGCCAGAGTAAAGATCCACAAAAGTGAGAAAATGCTAGAAGCAAGTCCAGATCCAAAAAGGAGATTGAGTGTTATCACTGTGGCAAAAAGGGGCACATGAAGAAGAATTGCAAAAATCTAAAGCTAGAGTAGTAGCAATAGCAGCAACCAAATGAAAATGGTGGAGATCGGGCTTCAGTTATCACTAAGAAGGCTTACATCCTCAAAGACATGAGTGATGCTAATACTGTCAATTTGGAAACCTAGGAAATAAAATGGGTAATTGATAGTGGTGCTTCTATTCATGTGACATCCAAAAGAGACTTCTTCTTATCCTACTCTCAAGGAGACTATGGTGAAGTAAAGATGGAAAATAATTATTCAAGCAAAGTAGTCAGCATCGGAGATGTTTGCTTGAGGACAAATACTGGTTGTAGACTAATTTTGAGAAATGTCAAACATGTTCTAGATATTAGATTGAACTTGATATCTGTGATGAAACTAGATAATGATGGCTACGAAAAAAACTTTAAAGAAGGACATAGGAAACTCTCCAAGGATTCCTTGGTGGTAGCCAGAGGAAAGAAGCAACATTCTTTGTCCATGATGCAAGCACATGTCATCAAAGACACCCAATGTGGCAAAGGATGAAGTGACAATGAAGCTGTGGCATAAAAGGCTTGGCCACATTAGCCAAAAAGGGCTAGATATCCTAGCCAAGAAGAATATACTTTTGAAGGTGAAAGGCACACATTTGAAGAGCTATGTAGATTATTTAGCTAGAAAGCAGCATAGAGTCATCTTCAAGAGCTCACTTCTACACAAAAGTAAGCATGGTTTAGATCTAGTGCATTCTAATATTTATGGTCCTATGCCAACAAGGTCACTTGGTGGGGCATACTACTTTGTCACATTTATTGATAATCACTCCAAAAAGGTGTGGTTATACACCTTGACAACGAAAGACTAGGTGGTAGATGTGTTCAAGCAATTCCATTCGAGTGTAGAAAGAGAGATTGGCAGGATGTTGAAGTGTATTAGAATAGACAATAGAGGTGAATACTTGGAAGCGTTCTCAAAGTATTGCAAGAGTCATGGTATTTGACACTAGAAGGCTCATCCAAAGACTCCTCAGTTGAATGGTCTAACTAAAAGGATGAACCGGACTATTGTGGAAAAGTCTAAGAGCATGTTGTTACTTGCAAAGTTACCCAAAACCTTTTAGGAAGAAGCAGTGAAGACAAATGATGATTTGATCAATCTTTCTTCCTTAGTTCCTCTAGATGGGGATATTCCAAAGAAAGTATAGCATAATAAAGATGTCTCCTATGATCATCTAAAAGTGTTCAATTGCACAGCATTTGTGCACATCCCTAAGGATGAGAGATCCAAGCTAGATGGAAAAACCAAGGAATGCATCTTTTTGGGATATGACAATGATGAGTTTGGCTATAGACTATTTGATCCTGTTACAAAGAAAATAGTCAAAAGTCGAGATATTGTATTCTTTGAACATCAGTTTATCAGAGACATTAATAAGGAGATCCAGAAACTAAGCAAAGTGATAAGGTGAATCACGATCCTGTCCTTCCACCTGAATCATAGAATCAAGGTGGAAATGAATAAGAAGTTACTCAAGCTCCCACAAATGATGGTCAACAACAAAGTCAAGATGTAGTTGAAGCACCATTGAGGAGATCAGCAAGAAGTCACCAGGATTCCAGAACGTATCCTCCTAATGAGTATGTAGTGTTAACTGAAGGGGGAGAACTTGAAAGTTATGATGAGGCTCTGGCAGATAAATACAAGGAGGAGTGGATCAAAGTCATGCAATTAGAAATGTAGTCATTGAAGAAGAATGATACATATGAGTTGGTGGAATTACCAAAAGGAAGAAAAGCATTGAAGAACAAGTGGGTGTACTGGCTAAAGGCTGATGGAGATGAAATAAGGTATAAGGCAAGGTTGGTTGTGAAAGGCTTTAATCAAAAGTAAGGCATTGACTTTGAAGAAATCTTCACACTAGCGGTGAAGATGACATCCATCAGAATGGTTTTGAGTTTAGCTGTAAGTCTAAATTTGGAGGTTGAGCAAATGGATGTGAAGATTACCTTTCTCCATGGTTATTTGGAGGAAGAGATCTATATGGAGCAATTGGATGAGTTCAAAATCAAAGGAAAAGAAAACATGGTGTGCAAACTAAAGAAGAGTCTACATGGATTAAAGCAAACACCTCAACAATGGTATAGAAAGTTTGAGTCTTTCATGATAGAGCATGCCTACAATAAGACTACTGCAGATCATTGTGTGTTTGTGAAGAAATTTGCAAATGGAAACTTCATTATCCTACTACTTTATGTAGATGACATGTTGATGTTGGCAAGGATGTTTAGAAGATCAATAATTTGAAGAAGGATCTTAGTAAATGTTTTGCTATGAAAGATTTGGGTCCAACTAAGTAGATCCTTGGTATGACCATTTACCAAGATAAAAGTTCTAGGAAAGTATGGATGTCACAAGAGAAATACATTGAGAAACTGTTGGAGAGGTTTCACATGAACCAAGCTAAACCAGTAACTTCACAACTTGCTAATCACTTCAAGTTGAGCAAGGACCAGTGCCCTTCCATAGAAAAGGAGAAAGAAGAAATGAGTAAGATTCCATATATGCTTTAGCAATAGGAAGTTTGATGTATGCTATGGTTTGCACAAGACTAGACATTGCTTACATAGTTGTTGTTGTGAGTAGATTTCTCTTCAATTTAGGAGGAGAGCATTGGACTGTAGTTAAATGGATTCTTAGGTACATTCGAGGAACTTCCAAACTCTCACTTTGTTTTGGAAGTGGAAAGCTTGAACTAGAGGGTAATTTTGATGTTGAGATGTCTAGAGATGTAGACTCTAGAAAATCCATCTTAGGTTATCTAATAACCTTTGCAAGGGGAGCTATGTCTTGGCAATCAAAGCTACAGAAATTTGTTGCGCTTTCAACAACGGAAGCAGAGTTCAATGCAACTACTGAAGCTAGCAAGGAATTACTGTGGATGCAGGAGCTTAGGTGTAAGCAAGATAGGTATATCTTGTACTGTGACAGTTAAAGCGCTATACATCTTAGTAAAAATGCTTCTTTTCATTCAAGGTCAAAGCATATTGATGTGAGGTATCACTAGATATGAGATGTATTAAATTCCAAGCAATTGGATCTGGAGAAGATTCACACAAGAGAAAATGATTTGGATATGATGACAAAAACCATATCCAAGGATAAAATTGAGATCTGTTAAGAAATTGTCGAAATGGCTACACCCTTCATGTAGTTGAGAGGGGAAGATTGATGTGTGTGGGTCCCTCCAACATGAAGCCCATATCACATTAATATAAATAAATAAAAAGGTGGGGAAGGAAGATTGCCTGCTAAGCCAACCAAATTTAGCCGTCTACGTTGGTTGCTATGTTAGGTAACCAAAATTAGCTGCTCAGGTTGGCTGCTAAGTTAGGCAGCTCTCAACAAAGGCTGCCTAAGTTAGGCAACACATGGTATTTCCCTTGGCTATAAATCCAAGGGAAATGGAAAATAATATGTGAGTTAATAAAAGGGTCTTTATGTTAATTTTCTTTTATTTAGATTGGTTGTCTTTTCAACAAAACATTTTGAAGATTTTTATGAAGAATGCCCAAATTTTTCATGTCATACATCAAATATAAAGGCTCAAAATGCATATCTTTAAAATAAATATTGGTTAATATTTTTTTCTTACTGGTTCATTTACCATCTAACATAAAATTTTAAGTTGTCTATTTATAAATCAACATAAAAATATTCAAAGTTCTTCAAAGTAATTATATTTGATTCAAATCCACTATATATTATGTAACCATAAAAGATCTTAATAAATTTTAGAAAACATTGCTCCTTACATTAATGGAGGGCATTTGCCATTGTAGTTCCATCTAAGTCAAGCACATAACTAAATTAAGCTTGTAATCAAATTGATTCGTGAAAAAATTTGAAAACAAGAGCTTACACTCTTTGGTTGCTACCCCTAGTTGAGAATTAAAAGAATTTAACAAATAGGCTAATAAAAGGGTCTTTATAAATAGGCATCTCATTGGTACAGGGAGTTTCACAAGTAAGCATTTCACTACAAGGGAAATAATATGTGAGTTAATTTAAAGTGCATTAATGTATAAAGTAGTTTTGCCATTTCATGCTGTAATCTTAAAGAATGTTTCATTCATAATACAGAAGCATTAACACATAGGTGTTTTTAAAGGTGGACATAAGATTTAAAAAATATGAAAATAAAATTTGGAATACATAAAAATGCCTTAAGAAAGGTATAGAAGAATTTGACCAATAGTAATCATGATTGACTCTAAGTAATTAATCTAAAAATACTGGTATGACAATAATGGTAACTAAATAGCACCAACTTTTTAAATCTCATTCAATAGCTTTTCATCTCACTAGTTTCAAAGACATATCAATTGAATCCTCACTTGTATGTCAAATTCTCTCTTGTTCACTTTTAATCCTCTTAAAAACTCAACTTTTTTTATATTGAAATTCAATGTGTTTCTAATTTTATTAGCCTACCATGTTGTACCAATCCATGTCTAAATTGTTGTAAAAATTTTATTAAAAAATGGGCAATTACAAGTTTTCTTTCTTCTATAATCATAAGAAATATATAAACTTTAGAAATAAGATACACCTTGTAGCAACATAGCATCCTTACTAATTAATCTAGATTGTGTTCCACTTAGAGCAAATTTGGTATCATTGCAATTTTTGTCTACATATGCATGATAGATGGATTACATAGAAGGAGGCTTTTAGTCTCTATAGTTTGAATAAAAAGAGAAAAATTGTTTTTGAAAAATTAATTTCTGATTTTAAGAATTTATTTAAAGTTAATTATAACTTACATCAAGCTTTTCAAGACATTTTCTAGAAGGATGGATTTGTTTTTCTTTTAAATTCCAAAGTTACATATGAGATTATTATCAAGAATGATTTTATTTACAATAAATTCAATAAGGCTAGAACATGCAATTATCATCACACTTTTAGATGAGAAAAATGGAAAATATTTAGAGAGTTCCTACCTTTTTAAGAATTTGTATTTTTATGATGTTTTATTCATCAAGATCTTATTATCAACATTCATCTTTAACATATGGGAATGATTTCTTTTCAATGTCCTTTTTGTGGAAGTGCAAACTCATTTTCTCATGTTTTTTTTTAATGTTTGTTGTACAACATTCTTGGAAATGGACATCTAGAATTTACTTTTGTCAAGCTCCAATAATATCATTTTTGGTGATCAACTTGCTTTGTCTACTTTCTTTCTTTGCATTTGGAAGTGTCTTCAGCCACTTATTCTCTCTTATATTTAGAAGCTTTCATGTGGAGGTAAGTTGTAGTAGCAAGAACATAATCGTGACCCTTATTTAGGAGTTAAATATCAAATTCTCAAACATATCATATTTTGATTATAGCTTCAAGAAAAAAAGCTTCGAGTGAAAGTTGAACAATTAATGTATTTTTTGTTGTATCAATTTCTTTTTATTTTGGAGACTCAATGATGGGAAACTTTTAGCTTCTATTGCTATTTGTTCATTTTATTTTATGTTTTTGATTCATGCCTTCTTTTTTCATTAAAGATTTCTCCTTCTTTTTACAAAAAGCCCTTTAGTAAGTAGTGAAAACCTATAAGGGTGCTTCTAAAAGAGGGCAAGGCCTAATCTTTTTCCTACCATAGAGAGGAGGTTTTTCAAGACCGGTTGTTAGAATGAAAACTTGAAAAGTTATCCAAAACCAATGGGCTTTTCCATTATACTCTCTCATTATTAAACTGTTATACTTTGAATTTTTTAAATATTTGTATTTATTTTTTTGAGGTATGAAAAAAAAATTAAAAAAACTTTATAACATATCACTAGTTTCATTGTTAATTATTTGAGTTTATTAATCCATGAAGCATGCATCAACCATTACATGTATTATTTAATGGTGAAACTTTTAAATTTAGAAATAAAATCTATAAAAGTAAAAAAAAACCTTAATGCATTGGGTGAATGATATGATTTTTAATAACTATTTTTTAATAATTGCAACTATGTTAAGGATATAAAGATGGAAAAGCATATAGTGTTTTACAATAGCTCATTATTACAACCATGGTTAGGCATGGTAGCATAAATCATCATCCATATTGTTGAAAAATTCTAAGTTTTTCTAGTTTGAGAATTTAAATGGACAAAAGAAAATTGAATCCTCAATCTCAAACTTATTATTTTAAGTTCTTGCCACTATTCCATCTACATTGTTGAGATTATCATTCTTTTGTATGCTATTTAAACAAGTATTCCTTGATCACACCCTTGCATGTTTTAAGGATAAGTAAGCATGGGTTAATGTATGTATGCCTACCACAGATGGTCACATGCTTATAATTACAATCTTTTGTGACACACTTTATGATCTTCCATGTTGATAATTTTTATCATGTTATAAATCTTGGATTTATTAATATTGAGTTAAAATACACTGTTTATAATTGGAGGAATGTGTAATGATCAATGACATTTTTTCGTAAATGTGGATTCACTTTCTAGAAGTTCTAGGTGATGAAGTGACTAAGGCTATGCCAAGATTTTAACTTCGAAAGTCATCTTACCAAAGGCTATGCGGCTATTTTAATGTCTTAGCTTTAAGATATGTCAACACTTGGCCTCAAACGTTGTCTTCAATGGGGTCTACCATACCATGTCACTCCACCTTGAAAGCCACAGAGAGCATGACCCTATCAAACGCACAACCACATATGCCCATGTTTCAACCTAAAATGCCATCTTAGATGGGACCCATGATGTTCATTGACTTTGCCTAGAAGGATGCCAATATGGGGCCTATAGCCACCTATAGTGGCATCTCAACTCTAAACACTATCTTAAGTGGTCTTCACCATGTTGACTTGCTCTAACTTGGAGGCCGTAGAGGTAGGGCTCACAACCACAAATGTTGGAATTTTGCTTTGAAATGCTACCCTAGGTAGGGATCTGCTTGCCTTAGATTGCAATGGTGGATGTGGGCTGAGCCATCCTATGCCAATGTTTCATTTTGAAATGTTGCCATAGGTGTGATCCACCTTGCCACCTCACTTGTGTGTGGAGTGCTAAAAAGGACATGGTTCTAGTAACTCTATGTTATCTTTTTCAAGTTAAAATGCCATCTTAGCTAAGGTTCACTAGTTGCCAAGCGTTTGCATCCGTATATTAGCTAGGTCAATGTTGATAAAAAAACTATAAATACTAAGAAGAGTCATTTGTTATAGATTTTAATTTTATTTTCAATTTTTCTTTATTTTTCCTTAAAGTTGAAGTTCTTCTTTTATCCTTGGGTAAGTAAATGATTTCTTTATTACGTGTTTAGAGTCATAGTTTTAGTTCAAACTAGGTGGCATATCCATTATGATGATTCTAGGTAGCATCCAGCTCTAACTAAGATGGTCCAACATGGAATAAAATTGCAAATTTTGACTATGACTACAATTGACTAGGGTTTGAATTTGCTACATGTTTGAAAAACTTGAAAAGGATGCTATTAATTTTTCCTTGAAATCTAATAAACATTATATTTTTCAAACATTAGTTATACCTATCTAGGGCATCCCTCTAGGATGACTCATACAATATAGGTCTTTGAGGCTCATAAGTAAACTCTAGCATCTCTGGTTTACGTGATTCCAATATTGCATAGTCTCATTAGTACTCAAACATGTTTTTTTTACCAAAAAAAAAAGGAAAAAAAAATACAAATAAGTTGAAAGAAAAGTTAGAGGAAAGATGAATTTTATTTGAATGTTTGTATTGGATTTTAAGACTAGAAATTTAATTTAAGATCAAACATTGAAAAGGAGAATAAATTTACAAAGGATAAGAAAACATTTATTGATTAGTTGAGACTAGCAAAAATGAATTTAAGTCATAAAGTAGATGAATATAAATAAAATTGAAGTCCAAACCTATCTACTAGATCAATTATTTTTGCAATACATAAATTTATTGAAATCATTATTTTGTTCAGTATAGTTAAATTTATGTAATGATTAATGAATTATGGAAAATTTTTCGTATGGTTTAATTTTTTGAAAGTGCAATTTATTTAAAAATATTTCTTTAGAAAACTAGTGAATATAAAAAATACAATGGACATACTAAAAATTTTCAAGTTTATAAATCTGTGTAAAATTTTGTAAGTTATCAACAAATTTATTGAAGTGTAAGGTTTTCTGTCAAATGATATGTTGACTAAAACTATAAGAGTTCAGCTATAATTAACTAAAACTGTAACTTCCTCTCATAGAGGCTCACTGATTTACAAGCCAAAATTTAAGGTTGTGTCCATGCATATGCATGAATACATTAAAGTATATTCCAAGAAAGAAATGAGATATAGTGTTATCATTTATGGAGGAGGTGAACATTTTGACCACAATATTTTTGAGATATCACAATTGAAAGATTTATTATATGGATGTTTTTCTTGCTACCACATCCATTAGCAGCTTCTACAAAAGCCTAGACATGGGTGATGCCATAGATTTCTCTAGTCCCATTTCCATTGCTATGGAAGAGTTCAAGATGTAAGTAATATTTTGACACCTTCAAATGTTATTTTTAATCTAGTTGAATTTATTTCTAGGCCATTCATTAGTTTATGACAAAAAATATACATGTACATGGTGTTTTTTAGGATATTCACTAAGCATGAAAATGGTTGTAGCTTATAGTGAAGAATGTGTGGTTTTGCCATTCAAAGCCCCTAAACTATTATTACAAAGTTTTTTTTTATAGCTCAAAGAACCTTCTTGCAAAACCCAAAAATTTGACCATCGCCAAAATTACTCTTGTAGTCATGGATAGTTGTTTGCTAAAGAGAAATTTCATTAAATAGAATCACAAGCATTTCTCTTGTTAATCAATATAATGATGTATAGTCTTATAATGTTTTTCTTTTCAACACTTAAAGCTTCAACGTGCATCTTGTTAAGCAAGATCCCAAGAAGGTATGTGGATGAAAGAAAGCCTAATCTTTTTTAGTAGCTATGCCAAGGCTTGAATCAATGTCTTCCAACTTGAGGAACAAGCACTTTACCATCATTGTTCATACGTACAATCTAGTATGTAAGAGTGAATTAGTTAAACTTTTCAATATGCTTGTTTGTATTTTTATTCATTTTGGTTAATTCATAAGTTGTTATTATATTAAAAGTTCTAGTTAGCAAAGGCAAGTTTTGAAGAGCTTCTGAAAATAATAAAATCTCAAACAAGGAATTTTATGTTGCTTTAAAATTTTGAAGGAAAGTTTGCATGTTTGAGGGTACAAATGAATTGAGTAGCAAAATGTGGTTGTTACTAAGGTAGAATTGAAGTACTCTAGCCTCCAACTCATTGTAACAGGTTGACTCCCATGCTTCACAAGACCAGAACAATAGGAAGAAAGTGGAAAAACTCTATTACATCTTCAGTAGTGATGAGTGGCAAGGTACCCCTACACTCAACCATACGAATATGAGCATTTCACGCATGATCTGGTCAAACTTCGTAGATGGGCTAGTTGTAGTATCTAGATAGTTACTCATTGATTGCAATTTGCTGTCTTTCCACTTGGACTAGTATATGCTTTGTCACGTATGGTTTAGTCCAAAGTGAGGTGTATGATGTGGTTTCTAACCTAGTGCTACTCCTGGAGGCAATGGAAAATAAATTTAATTAAGCTAGAAGGAAAAGGGAGAGAGATTCTAAGCTAGCTTAAGTTCGATGAGCATCTATTCCTTAATCATCCGTACACATCTTGGACCTCGTGCATGACTACCACTAAGATTACCAAGCGCGTGGCCTAGGTACGCTACTGGGATACCAAATAGTCACACTTGAATGCTTGTGATTAATTCGTACTCATTCCATGTTTAAGGAGTTTAGGGTGAAGAGATATTAACTACGAAAGAAACAAATAACAATAACAATTAAATAATTAAACTAAGTGAATGTTGTAATGATGAAGTAATCTTGATCTTTATTTTCGATCATGTGCGTGTCCAAGTACGTCACACTTGAATAAAGGTGTTGTACAATTACAATCATCACATTGCAGGCATGCACTAGGGGAAAAGGGTTGAGAAGAACTAAAATGAAAGCTAACTTCTAAAATTAACTACAAGCTAATTCTAAAAACTAACTCTTACTTTCCTGTGTGTCCCATTATGTATTTATAGGCTCACACGGGAACCGCGATATTGCGTATCTGATATCACTTGTCAAGTCACGATATCGCATACCGGATATCGCGTACTCGATATCGAGGGTCCGATATTAGGACTCATTAGATATTAGGGGTCTGATAATAGGGGTACGATATCAGCACCTAGTTAATAAGGGTCTGACATCAACACTTGGTTAACAAGGGTCTGATATCAAGGGTCTAATATTAGCATCTAACAAACCACGATTCATCAAGTAGGTTATTAATGCACTTATTTGATCACTCTACATAATTTTCACTTTGTAGATGATGAGTCACCAAATAAGCAACCCGATTTCAGATACACGATATCAGATGGACCAATCGATATCGGACACGCGATGTCAGAACCTATCTCGTTGGCTATAAATAAGAGACAGGGGCGCTTGGTTTGGGGCATTAGTTTTTAGTCCCTTAGTCGAACTCTTGCAATTTTTCTATTCCAAAGTTAGAATTATTTCTGAGTGCCTGCAGTAGGAGTTATAGAATGAACAGATCTTTATTTGAGCATTGTGTACATGAGCACATCTTATGTCCAAAAATAAAGACAAACTTTGTGATAAACCTTGCAACATTTTGAATAACTTAATTATTGCATTTCATGTTATTTACTGTTATTCAATGATTTCAATAGTTAATTAATGTTATTTAATAGAATTTTTAATTATCAATTATCAATGAATAAGCACACTCAGCACGACCACTTCAAGCATACGTGGAACACTTGGTAACCTAGTAATGATTAGCGTTTGGTAATCCCAGTAGTGTTACACTAGTTTAGGATGTGTCCAGAGAGTGGGAACGGATGCTGGTGTTAGGATTTGATTCACATTAGAGTTAAAAAATCCACTAGTTAATTAAATATTTTCATTGCATACAAATAGGAGACCAGGATAGAAAATATAAAAGAAAAACATAAAAATCATACACCTCAAGTTTACTTAACCATACACTTGTGCCTTACAAGTAAGCTTGGGAAGACAATGACTACATAACTCATCCTTGTTCTGCATACGCACATAAGAACTTAATCCTCGGAGTTTGACCGGATCATGCGTGAATGCTCGTATTCGTATGGTTGAGTGTAGGGGTCCCTCGCCACTCATCATTAGCACCATTGTTGGGGATTTTGTTGTTTATGCACTGATTAGAACTTAGGAAATCCTTCCATCATTGAAACGAACCCTTAAAATTAGCTATTCTACAATTACAAGAAAAGGGGTATCACACACTGAAGAATCAATCATGTCTCCTTCTTATGAGAGTGCTTCACCGAATAGGTCTGACACCATGAATAATCGAAGGTGGGGTGCACATGATGATCCACTAGTGCCCCAACAGTTCACGTGGTATACGCTCATCTTGATGAGTATAGACCAAACTTTACCTTTATCCTTCACTAGGATGAACAACTACGATGGTGTGATTTAGAAGATAACATAGTGTTACCCCTTGATCACTCAATCCCAAGCATGCTTCTTCATGCTCTCACAGGAATTGGTATGCAGCACTTACAGTTAGAGTACGTTGTGCATGAGCAAGATTCGAGAGATTATTGACCCACAGAGGCACAACACCAGAGGGGTCTACAACAGGAGAGACATTACGAATCCGTGAAGGGGAAGTGGTCTTAGGATCTCCTGTATGTCCTAAGTGAAAATGACGATGGTGAACCTATATCGGAAGGTTTTCCACAAAATGATGTTTCTCTCGTTGACTTTGGTCAAGGAGCTAGGTACCAGAATCTTCACTCAAGTATTCATAATCCAAGTTCTAATACCAACGGACACAAAGTGTTCGGAAAAGGAACACGAGCACATGACAATGATGGACATTTTGATCGTAACCGTGACCACCAAAAAGAAGGTGACAAGCATCGTCATGGTGCCAGTCCTCCTTCCTCTTCACCTTAATCTTCTTCTTCCCCCTCTCCTTTAGGATTTGAATGTAATTGCAAAAGGTAAGACCATGAGGACAAGGGTAAGAAAAATAGAAATCACAGACAAAATAGTAGAGAAAGGGGGTGAGGGCATTCCAGAGAGACACATCACGAAAGAAGGGAGAGTAGGAGATACCATAGGCATCATAGACGCCATAGACAGCATGATCACGATGAACTCCTACTCGCCACCCAAAGTATGTTAGATATAACAGAGGCCATTAGGATCCCAACAAGGCACCAGAAAGACAGTAGGATCAAAAGACTAGACATGAATAATGTCCCATAATTTGAAGGGGGATACAATGCTGATCCTCAAAACCAGTTACAAGCATTCCATGATGCATGTGCCTTGCTAAATATAGAAAATGAGTGGCAAAAGCTCAAGTTGTTTCCATGAACACTGATCCAGGAAGCAGAAAGCTAGTATCGGTCCTTAGAACTGGAATCCATTTGTCGCTGGAGTACCCTATTGGAGCTATTCAACGATAAGTATCAAACATACTCCCGAGTGTTCAACCTGCATAAGCAAATCCAAGGATGGAAACAAGGAGGTCATGAATCCTTGGATGCTACCATGGGCTGATATTATTCATTGTTACATCATTGTCCTAGCCATGGTTACTCGCAGAAGGAACAACTACGTCATCTCGTAGATGGGCTTAGGTATGAAATGCGAAGAACCCTTGGGACTTATGCCCAAGGGAGGCTATCTGAGCTCAGAGCCTATCAAATACAAATATTGTTGGAAAAGTTGCCAAGGAGGAAGGTGAGTTGAGGAAAAGAGAAAGCGCGAAGGAGTACAACAGAGATCCTTCCCTCTGAAAGAAGGAAATTAGCTTTTGCGAAGATGAAGAAGAGTCACCACTTGAAGAGATGGTGAATAGAAAGACTTTTCCCATTCAAAAATTTGCATTAGAAGTATCGACAAAGGTGGATCAAATGTGGAACTCCTTAGAAGATAAAATGGAAACTATCCTAAAAGTAGTAGAGGAGTCTAGAGAACAAAGTAGTGACCGAGAGAGAAGGAAAAAGAAAGAAGTTGAGTATGCACGTAACAAGGGTAAGGGCAAGGTTATTGTCATTGAAGAGGTTGTGGATTCGGACATGGAAGATGATGGCAGATGTGAGATTTTCCAATATGACCATCCTAAGGGATGTTTCCCAATGGTATCACATCTACAAGAGTCTGGGGTGTATGCACTAAACCCATGATTAAACAGACAACACCCAGAAGGTTACCTTATCCTCAAGGTAACCCAAGGTAGTTCTACCAACCCTTGACATATTATTTGAGTGGAGCTCCACCACAACTGAATGAATAGTATCAATCGTGGAAACACCCACAATCATGGGAAATTCCACCACCACGTCAATAATACCATTACCATCAACTTGACCCATACAAGTATTACATTCAGTAGATGATCTCTTCACGTGACTCTACTAGTCACGTTGCTCTTCAGCCTCACTACCAAACCCTAGAGTACTATAGAACTTCTTCTTCTTGGGGTGATGTTCCACATACGTACTATCCTTCTCATCTATCTACACCTCTTCCACCCTCGACTCCATTACCACTTGCTCCAACTATGCAGGGTGAGCTCCTTGCCCAATCACAGCAACATAACGCTACAAGGGTTGTCAATCTTCAACTTACTATTGGCTTCAACAACTAATCAAAGAAGAGACCTTTCTTTAGAACCAATAGTCCAACCAAGACCTTACAACCACAAGTGACTAATTATCCAAATGCCTCATCATCATTTGAATCTTCGAGACTTCCTTTAAATCAAAAATTGCACTCAACGCACATTGTTATGTTAACCCATGCCATCACTGATTGGATTAAATCTAGTCATCTTCCTAGGAAATTCTATGATCCTGGAAGTCCTCTTATTTATTTACAAATTGCTAGAAACGAGCCTTGTAAAGCTCTTTTGGATTCAGGTTCTGGTGTTAATTTGATCTCCCAGGAAATGTATAAAGACTGGAACCTACCTCCGCTAAAGAAGAGTAATATTTGTTTAGAGTTGCTCGACCAGTCCATCACTGTTCCCTTGGGACTAGTGGAAGACATTGTCACCACTATTTGTGGATGGTCGTATCTAGCTGATTTCCTAGTAATCCAACTCAACAATTGTAAGGGGGACTTCCCAATCATAATAGGAAGAGCATGGCTAAGTACAATTGATGCATGCCTAGGAATATGTGATCTTTCCCTAGAGATATCAAAAGAAAATACATTTGGAAAGATCGAGAAGAAGAAAGTTCCATGCATCGCATACAGTGACACAGGGTGCAACTATGTGCAGAAGTCCTGGTTTGTACAATGCTTAACATTGGTTGCATGCAACTAGTGTGCACAAGTAGCTGATGTACAAAGATGCCTGTATGCAACAGCCATAAGACAGGAAGACACCTAGTGGCTAACAGCTAACCTAGAGAGCAATTCAACTTTATGCATGGAACCGATTGAGAGCTTGACTTGTGCCTATATCGATAGCATAAATGCATTAGAGTAAGTCCATTGCCAACTTCCAAGTACTAACACTGAAAATATCAACTAGGGGAAGTTGAAAATCCCTAATGAATTTAAGCAAGAGGCCCTAGAATTAAAATTGTTACCCACTGGTATGGAGTATGCATTTCTCAAGAATGGAAAATCGGTAATCATTAATGCTAAGCTCGCTCCTCAACAAAAAGAGAGATTACTAAATATGGTAAAAAATGGTCAAAAGCCTTTGCTTGGTCATATCCTAAATTAACCGGAATAGATCTTAGGATATGCCAATATAGAATTTACACTGACCCCTCTATGAAGCCTCGATGACAACCACAAAGACAACTGAACCCAAAGCTTAGGAAAGTAGTTAGGGAAGAAATTAAACAACTTTTGAATGCTGAGTTCATTTACCCCATTGCTGACAGTGAATGCGTTAGTCCATTAGTCATCGTGCCTAAAAAAGATGATAAATGAAGGGTGTATATAGACTTTAGGCTACTGAACATGGCAACATTTAAAGATCATTTCCATTACCATTCATTGACCAAGTTTTAGATACCATTGTAGGGCATCATTACTATAGTTTTTTAGATGGTTACAGTGGGTACAATCAAATCCAAATAGCACCAAAAGACCAAGCCAAAACTACATTCACGAGTCCTTGGGGGACATTTTCATATAGGCAGATGTCGTTTGGCTTGTGTGATGCTCAGCAATGTTTCAACATCTGGTTCTTAGTATATTTTAGTAGCAAATAGGGAATGGTGTGGAGGTTTTTATGGACGATTTCTCCACCTATGGAGTGAACTTTGAACAAGCATTGGACCGATTATAGTAAGTACTGAAATGATGTGTCAAAACCAACCTAAGGCTCAATTGGCAGAAAAGCCACTTAATGATCCAAGAGGGCATTGTATTAGGGCATAAAATTTCACAAATAGGGATGGAGGTAGATCCTAAAAAAATTAAAGTCATCCAAGGAATCACTTGTCAACCTGAAACTGTAAAAGATGTTTGATCATTCCTTGGACATACTGGCTATTATAGACGTTTCATCAAGAACTTTTCAAAGATTGCAAAACCATTGGTAGAACTAACGAAAAAGGACATACCCTTTGAATGGACTAAGGAATGTGAGCTAGCTTTCCAAACCTTGAAGCAGAAGCTCATAGAAACACCCATTCTACAAGCTCCTAATTGGTCTAGACTGTTTCATATAATGACTGACGTGGCCAATTTTACGTTAGGAGCCATACTTACATAGTTAGATGACCAAAAGCATCCCTATTACATTCACTGTGCAAGTTGAAGTATTGCTAGTGCACAACTCAACTATACCACAACAGAAAAAGAGTTAATGGCTATGGTGCTTGCATTAGAAAAATTTAGGCACTATGTATTGGGCTATAAGGTATTGTACATACAGATCATAGTGTGATTGGGTTCCTTATAAATAAACCAACGGTGAGCCCTCGTATCATACGATGGCTCATAATCTTGGAAGAGTTCGATCTTACGATGGTCGATCATAAAGGCACCAAGAATGTTGTTGTCGATCATTTATCTTGGTTGCAATGGGATAACAAAGAGGATGAATACCCAATTTTCAACCACTTCCTTGATGTACTCCTCTTTGTAGGTGTAATAAATAATCAATCACCCATACATATAAATTGGTATAGTAGCATTCTTACTTATCTTCTCACACAAGAAACACTACCAGGGTTGGACGTTAGAAAGAAACAACAGTTTCTCCATCGAGTCAAACATTTCATGGAAATCAAGGGACACCTTTACAAGGTGTGTTCTGATGGCTTGGTCCGATGGTGTGTTCCCGATGCAGATTAATTGCAAATTCTCCAAGACACTCATGAGGGCCCTTCTGGGGGTCATTACGCTAGGAGACGAATAGCCATTAAAATCTTACTTGTAGGATATTATTGGCCTACATTATTTCAGGATGGCCATCATTTTGTTTAATCTTGTGAGCACTGCCAATGCGATGGGGGAATGACTGCTACAATGGAGGGTCCACAATAATGGATTCAACCCTTAGAACCCTTCAACATATGGGGTATTGATTTTATAAGGCCTATTACACCAATGTCTAATGGAAAAGCATACATTATTGTTGTTGTTGTTGACTATTTTACAAAATGGGAAGAAGCAGCCATCGTTACTGACTGTACATCATCTACCGTTGCACAATTTGTTCAACAATAAATAGTAAATAGGTTTGGTGTACCTCGTGCACTTATTTCTAATAATGGTACATATTTTACAGGTGCAACTTTTTGGAAGTTAATGCCACGCTTAGGAGGTGAGCATAAACTAACTACCCCATATCACCCTCAAGTGAATGGTCAAGTTAAAGTTACCAGTAGGAAAATCACAAAAATTTTGATACAAACCATTAGCAAATATAGGTGAGACTAGAGCACCAAACTGAACGATACTCTTTGGGCCTACTGCTCCACATGGAAACTCCTTATAGGCTATTCTCCCTACGAGTTAGTGTACAGTAAAATTCCAACACTTCCTATCCAAGCTAAGCTCCGTACACTATCTACAACATGTGACCTTAACCTTGACCTCAGTCTAGCGCAAAAAGAACATTTAATGAACCTTAACTTGCTAGATGAAAATTGATTAGCCGCCCTGTCATCCAATGAACTGCACAAGGCCTTTAACAAACAATGTCATGACCTTAGAATTAGGAAAGTCAAATACCAACTAGGAAATAGGGTTCTTTATTGGAATCCCCCACATGCGCGACAATGAACTAAATTTCAAATGCTGTGGGAAGGACCCTATATCATTCATGAAACTTTTCCTTTAGGGACCATGATGATCTATAAACTTGGAAGCCTGAATAAGAAATTATTGGTCAACATCCAGCAAACCAAACCTTTCCATGAGCCCAAGAAAACTATTACTAATACTACCTCTATTAATGGACAACCCTCCTCATTATTTTAGATCTCCTCCTTCTCACTCAGTCATGGGGGAGATGGCCACCAATGCTAGTCATTCTCAACCCTCAGTTTCTTTTATCTTTTTGTTTTACACATTTTTCATATTTACTTGTTTCTATTTTACATCATCGTTAACATTTTTACTATTTCTTTCTTTATTACATTTTTTTTCATTTATTCTCACTCATCACATAATAAGTGCTCATGATGGTGGGTTGTACTATAATGGTGTTGATTGCTAATGTTTGTTCTTCACCTTTAACTTTTAATGTTGATACTAAGATATGGTTTTTTTTATAAAATAGGCAATGAGTCCATGTCATCCATTCATCCATTCAACTCTATGATCTCCCTTTGTTTTGGAAATGTACTATTCCTTTTTTTTAATCAAACCTATTAATGAATTGGTGGCTTGGTATTTTTTAAAGGAAAGATTCAAATGGATTGAAAAGGATGTGACTTCAAGGGGATTCGACGCATTTGTGCTGGCTATTCTCTTGGGCACTTGGATGTTTTTCATAAGTTTTCTACTATTCCATTATCGACTAATAGTAGGAAGTTAAATGAATCAATTAAGTCTTTACATGGTGCAGTTCTCATAAAAAAACAAAAAACAAAAAACTGGCGGGAATTCAAAGCACACCCCTTAGACATAATAAAGGAACATGGGCTACAAGCACTAGTTATGGCATTGGAAAGACATGTTACCTATGCCTGAAGGTTCCCTCTAACTAAGGCCCTTTCTCACTTATTGCTTCTCTATTCTTCTCTTCTTGGGATGGCGGTTGCTCTGTGGAAGCATTCTTGTTGCTTCAGGAGGATGGGTTGTTCAAGTGTGTTGATGCCAGGTCACTGGATATGGTTAGTTTTAATCTGGATTTGGGATGAATTTTATTAAGTCACATTAACCACATAATACACAAGGGACTTTACACAACCTTGATTTTGGGATTCCATTCCATTCTTTCTTCTCTTTCCGTATTGCTTCCCGTATTCGACCTCATTGCCAGTTTTATGATTAGTCTATATCTTGGTTGGCGCATTGTTATTCTTTGGTACATTCTTATGGGTGAATTCTTAACTATTATATCCATATGTCATTACTAGAGCCATGGACTCTTTGATTTGTGGGTTTGTCAAGGAATAAAGGGCATGAGCCTACTTTGGGGAGGATCCACTGACATTCCTTTCTAGAGAAATTGTTAACTTCTTTCCCTTAAACATTTCTTACAATCAATTATTTCCCGTTTCACCCCATCCATGACATCCATTTTTGTTTTTCTCTTTCCTTCTATGCATTTTTATTAGCTTCACTGTTGTTATTTCTCTTATCTTCCTTTTTCTTTTGTTTTCCATTACTTATCTCACCCCTACACCTTGGGTAGTTATCACTTACAAATCTCTAACCTAGTATCTGCCATACCCACAACCTAGCCAATGTAGTTCATATCGAGGCAAGGTATCAACTATATTATATATTATCTATCCTTGCTAATCATGATTATGTTGTGTGTGTAGATGGCGATCACATGAGTAATGGACTGGGATAGGAGGGAGCACTCAAGATGGACTAGAGCAAGAGAATTTAAAAAAGAAACAAGCTGAGTCATGTGGCCATGGATAAACAATGGTGTGCACATTTTTAACATCAGCAACAATGCACCTCATTTTATTTTCTCTCTCTCTCTTTAAGCTATCAAATTAGGAACTGGATGTCATCTATGTATAGTGTTCACCACAATGATTATGAACACCAATGTTGTAATACATGGATAATCCATTCACCGAGCATTTTAAGTTTGTCATTCCATATCATCATCAGTTGTTGTTTAGTCAATAATCCCATACCTTCGTAATATTTTGTAAGGAACTTAAGGATGAGTTTTCATTTAGTTGTGGGGGTATGATGAGTCACCAAATAAGCAACCTGATATCGAACCCACAATATCGGACCCTCGATATCGAATACGCGATATCGGATGGACCAACCAATATCGAACACATGATGTCGAAACCTATCTCGTTGGCTATAAATAAGAGACAGGGCTACTTGGTCTGGGGCATTAGTTTTTAGTCCCTTAGCTGAACTCTTGCAAGTTTTCTATTCAAGAGTTAGAATTATTTCTGAGTGCCCACAGTACGAGTCATAGAGTGAACGGATCTCTATTCGAGCATTGTGTACCTAAGCACACCTGGTGTCTAGAAATAAAGATAAAATTTGTGATAAACCTTGTAACATTTAGAATAGCTTAATTATTTCATTTCATGTTATTTACTATTATTCAATGCTTTCAGTAGTTAATTAATGTTATTTCATAGAATTTTTTATTATCAATTACCAATTACCAATGAATTAGCACACTCAGAACGACCACTTTGAGCATACGTGGAACACTTGGTAACCTAGTAATGATTAGTGTTTGGTAATCCCAGTAGTGTTACACTAGTTCAAGATGTGTCCGAAGAGTGGGAACGGATACTGGTGTTAGGATTTGATTCACATTAGAGTTACAAAACCCACTAGTTAATTAAATATTTTCATTGCACACACTTAGGAGACTAGGATAGAAAATATAAACGAAAAAGATAAAATCACACACCTCAAGTTTACTTAACCATACACTTGTGCCTTACAAATAAGCTTGGGAAGACAACGATTGCATAACTCATCCTTGTTTTGCATAGGTGCATAAGCACTTAATCCTCAGAATTCGATTAGATCATGCGTGAACGCTCATATTCGTATGGTTGGACATAAGGGTACCTCGCTGCTCATTAGTAGACTTTTTTTATAATATCACATATATAATAGAAAATACAAATGAAAAACAACATAGTAGGATTTACATAAAAACATTTGAATGAAGAAAAATCATGGAAAGCATTATAGAGCTCTTGTATTGATGCAAGGTATGGTAAACCACTCTTCAAATTTAACAAGCATCAAAAGCCATCAAGTACATAACAAACAAACATACAAAATCAATCAAAATTAATTTTGAAGTATTATAAGTAGCATGAGCTTTGAACATGATGTATAAAAGAATTTTGAATAGAAACTAAAATATTTTATTTAAGTTTACTGAGGTCCTTTGTATCTATTGGACTAGTTTTAGAATTCTTTACTAGGCAAAGACTCGGACCACTATATTAAAACCTCATCTGATTGTTTTATTTTAGCAAAGCCATGTCATCTTAGACTACCAACCCAAAATTACTAGTCCAACAAGCATCAAAGGTGAACAAGCACATGCCAAACATATGAAATCAATCAAAATTAACCTTGAAGTATTACAAGTAGCATGAGCTTTGGACATAATATATAAAGGAAATTTGAACTAAAACCAAAACTAAAATTCTTTTACTTATGACAACTAAGACCCTTTGGATTTATTGGACAGTTTCAAAATTTCTTTTACAGAATTTTTTAAAATTATAACTAAATGTAACTTGTAGAGGAAATTTGAACTAAAATAAATTTTTTTACTTATGTCCACTGAGATCCTTTAGATCTATTGGACTAGTTTCAAAACTCCTTTTACAAATTTTTTTAAAATTATAACTCAATGCTCATCAATAGAATTAAAACTATGGCTTGGAGTTGCCCAAATAAGACTCTTAATACTAAGCATACACATCATTATTTTATTTTAGCCAAGCCATGTCATCTTACACTACATACCTAGAATTACTAGAATTGAATGTGTGGATCGAAAACTTAGAAAGGGGGTTGAATAAGTTCTCCAATTAAAAATGTACCAGCTATAACAACATACCAAATTTTACATGGTTCCCCAACTTGGGTACATGTACACTTGGTCGGTAGAATCCATGCATACCTTCGAACTTTATTTATTTAAAAAAGGTGGTTTGAAGGGCACCACTCCCTGTACAAGCTTTGAGCGACACTTTGGAGTGCTTCGTCATTGCAAAACCACTCAGTCCTGCAAGGTCATGACAAGCTCAAAACATGGTTTAGAGGATCCCACAACCTTTACAAAATTGAACTCTGCTCTGGAGTTTTTTGATGCCACAAAACCACTCAATCCCATAGGATCCTAACAAGCTCAATAAGGATGTCTTCTGGCAAGAAGCACATCAATCTTGTAGGGCTACAAGAAATAAGGAAAAGAACAAGAAAATAATATAACTAAATTTACAGATCCTAGTACTTGAGGCTAAGTACAATTACAATTAAGCAAATGATGTTACAATGAAGAGCTAAAATAGAATTTCTTAGAATAGACAATGAAGAATAGTGTGTGAACAATGCTTATAAATTTTCCAAGATTTTGACATTGTTTTATAGCCTTGGAGTTCTCAAAAACTCCTTGGAATTCATGCAACGACTACCAAATGACTAGTGTAGATGTTTACTTCGAAGTTTAGACATCTATCTAAGGCTACCATCAATGTAGAAGAGATGTATACCTGAAAAGTGGGATGTCTACTATCAAACGCCTATTGTGGAGAATAGACATCGGCTATTTTTTGAAGACATCTACTCAAATTTTAAACTTTGAAGTCTAAGGCATTCTCTTGTCAATTTGTCTTCTTGGCAATCCTTGGAGCATCTTCATTTGATTTGTAGGCTTCATTTTAATCCATGCTCTCATCTTGTGCATGTAGTTTTCATTTTGACATCCTTATGTAGATCTTGTTTCCTTGAGTTCATAGATCTATTTGTGAAGTTCTTGTTCATGCCTTGCAAAATCACAATCACACACACACATTCTATATTCTCCATTTTCCTTAAAGTTTTAACATACCAAAAGGTTAATAGAATGTACTTTTTAGAAAATCTATGTCATCTTAGACTACCTACCCAAAATCACTAGAATTTAATTACATTTAGCTAATCTTGGCCTTGTTGGAAAAATCATTTTGCAATCTATAAGCTTGTAAAATTTTTGAATAACTAGAATGTATTTGATAATTCAAATTTGGCTTGCAAAAGTAATCTTGGATAAAATTGTTCAGTGTCTAGAATAGAAATTGATGACTTGCAAGATGAATATCCTTATGATTCAAAAAAGCTATGAAGTGCATGAATACTTGATACAAAGCTCTTTCAATAATCTACCTTCTTGAAAATTTTTTACTTGATTTGAAAGTTGAACTTTGTTACACAAAAGTAGTCCTAAATACGATCGTTCAATTTCCTAAAAATGTAATGAATATTGGTGGCACCTAAAAATATTAATGAAATGATTGAATCCAAATATAGAATTGAAGTTGCAACTATTTGAAGATGAAATATAATAACAATGATTAAATGAGAAATGAAATTTGAATGGATTAATGATTTTTAAACAATTGGAATGATGAGTTGATAAATTGTTGATCAATAATGATGACTAATGAATATTGATAAATAATGATGAATGATGAAAATAAGGGAGAAAATTTTGTAATCAAATCAATTTTCTTGCTTGATGATTTATTATAACATAATACCCATATATTTATAGGCATTTCATGGGTCCATAATTGTATTTGATAGGACAAGTCTTTTGGCATGAAAATGGGCTAGAATTTGAGGAGACATATGAGATTGGAGCTATTAATTAATTACATCCACCCATCAATTTTTTAATAAAGTAGAAAATAAATGGATTTTCCTATTTTATCCTATATGACATAAAAATGATTTTAAAATTACAATGCTTTTGTCCTTATGTTACAAAATGATGAGTGATGGAGTAATCCAACACCCAACCATGTAAGTCATAGGTGTTCACATGTGACGAGATCATAATTTGTGGATAAGGCAATGTGAATATGCTAGTAATTGGTTTAAGTTTGAGACCGTTGTCTTCCCACATGGAGCTAGTGTAATCTACATGTATGGTTTAGNAGTAATTGGTTTAAGTTTGAGACCATTGTCTTCCCACATGGAGCTAGTGTAATCTACATGTATGGTTTAATGCATAGTGAGGCATATGACTTGTTGATGTTGATAGGCCATTGCTACTCCTAGTGAACATGGTGAAATGAAAATAGTTTCTAAGTCTAAGTAAAATAGTAAGTAAATTTATTCTACCCTAAGGCGATGAATATTCAATCCTAATTTTCTGTACATGTCCTAGGCTTGTGTAATCATTCCTAGGATTACCAAGTACTTTACTATTGGGTGAACCAAGCAATAATACTATTGGGTACCAAACAATCACACTTTATGTGCAAAATCAATCATATCCATTATGCATACTAGCAACAATAAAAGTAAAGTACATGGAATAATAAAGCATTAACTAGGAAAGTAGTAATCAGTAGTCTAAGTGAAAATAGTAAAGATTTTTCTAAGTAAAGCAGTAAATTAGGAAAATGCTACAATAGTATGAAATAATTCAATCTTTATTGCCGATCACACTTGTGCCCAAGTACAAGATGCTCAAATAAAGACTGCATTCACTGAATCACACTACACTGCAAGCATTTGCTCTTTTAAGTACTTAAGACTAAATTCACAAAAATAAATTGAAAGATTTTTGCTACCACTAAATGAAATCTATTGTGAATCCATGCGCCTAAGTGCTATATTTATAGGGTAGCACACATCCTGCAATATTGCATATATGATGACGTACCTAGTGCTACAATATTGGAGCTATGATATCGTATATCCAATAGCATAGTCCATCAAACTTGACTTTATCATACCCCCATGACTAACTAAAAACTCATGCTTGAGTTAAAACAAAATGAGGATGGAGTTCCTTACAAAATTAGGAGTTAGATTTACATGACACTAAATGCTGCAGTGGTGTTTACAAAAATGAAACAAGACATGATAAGATAAACATTAACAACAAAAAACTTGATCAAGCTTGATGTAGCCTGTGTAGTGCTTGGTGGTGGTGGCTCCTCCATTGGTTGCTTCCCCTTCTCATCAGGCTTCTAGAATTTGCATCTATTTAGGAGCACTTGAAGTTTCTCCTCCTCCATTCTTGGGTCATGTACAGTTCATGCTTGTTTTGCAATGTGTGATGAAGTTGATATATTCCATGGACATGGTAGCTATGAAAACATCTTATTGGCTTTAACGTATCATGCCATGAACTACCTCCTCTCTTCTTCAAATGCCTTGGCCTTAGCTTGTAACTCATTATTATTAGACAGTCTTCTAGCCAAGTTTTCTACAACATCCTTTTGTCCTTGGTAGCCATCCTTGACTACTTCTAATTCAGAGTTTTCCACTTGAAGTTTTTGTAGAGCATCTTTTCAATCCGCAAACTCTTTTTAATACAATGCGTACATAGTTGCTACTTGTTGTTTGAGTTGATTTCGGGCATGCCTGCTATCAACATGGCTAGGTTAGCATAGTGAAGGTTAGCTAACCCCATGTATTTTTTAGATCTTTTATCTACAAGTCTTTATTTTTTAATTCCGCTTGGTGGACATGAGCATAACTATCCAAGATGGGTTGCTAGTCTAGATTTTGTGCTGATATGGAATTAATTTGAGTTTTTTCCATCTAGATTTCCTTCTCATTAATTTGTTTATACATGTTCACCTAGTCACAAAAGTATTCCTTGAGCCTTTCATGTTTCTTTACTTCATTCTGCCACATGCTAATCTCAATAGCTAATTTTTGTCTGATTGTGTGTACCTTCTCCATTAAGAGGATCTTGTTTTCTCTTGCTAAGAAGCTCATATCTTGGTTAACTCTCATTAGTTATTCTCTTAATTGATGAATGCTCTTCTCCAAGATGTTCTTCTACTTCCCAATGTTACTCAACCTAGTGTTATTTTCAGCGAGTTGTTTATTTTCTTCTGATGTTACAGTGAATGCCTTAGCTTGTGTGTATACCTATGCTTCTACTACTGAGGCATTCCACACCACTTTTCCTTCTCATTTTCCATCTACTTATTCTACTCTATTAGGTGGTTGATTTACTCTATTCTAAATTAGTCTAGCTGGTCAAGCACAATAAATCGAGTAGGATCTTTGCATTCTGCCCTGAAGGTCACGAGCTCTGCCTATAGTCTAAGGATTTTAGCTTCTACATGCTCTACCCTAGTCTCTACCATAACTAGCTTATTCTTAATTGCAATCAATTTTGATTGCATTGTAGTGACATCACTTGGGATGTTGAAAAGAGTTGTCATTACTTGCCCAGTGTATAGTAGTCAATCTTGCACATCCTCATGATTAGTAGGAGTCATTGAGATATTAGCTAACATCTGAGCATATTTGGCTCTAATTAGATCTACTGGTGGCACAACAGGTACGTTAAAGGATTCCTTAATGTGATCTATGATCACTTCTACAACTCTTGTTGCATCTTGATGCTACATAACCACAACTATGGATCCTTCTCGTATTTCAAGCACCACTTGGCATAATGCAGCATTTCCAAAAATCTATTGTGATCATTAGGGCTCTTCTCTTGACTACAATGATATATATCCACTTGTAGGATCTGTGGAAATTGTGGGCTGTATGGCACTATCGATAACTCTATAGAGATTGGCCTCCTCACGCATTTCCCAACTAATGGTCTCTATGATCTATTACTATTGACTCATGGATGGCCTCTAATACTATGGTAGTGGTGGTGAAAATTATTGTTATTGTTGTTACTCTTGCTACTAATCACTAGGTCCCACTTGTTGATGTTGTTTAGTGGTTTGCATGGTTTTCCTAGTGTTTATTTGTTTTTCCACCTAATTTTTCTTTATTGGTGTTGGCTTGAGCATGTCAGCACATGAGGAATTTTGAGCCTTCTTGAGAACATCATTGGTATACCCAAGGATTCTAGTATGTTTGCATAGCTTCCAGATTGGGCAAGGGAATGGAAGTATGAGCTTCCCTGCCTTCTTTTCTTTAAAGTGGCTTTGAATCTCCATGACTTAGAGTTGTGTGAGATTTGCATCATAATTTCCCATTAAAATCACACTTCCTTTGGTCACATAGGTGGATAATCTATTTAATCTCTTTGTGGGAAACATGTGGTATGTGCCAATTTTGAAATAAATTCTTTCCTCTAGAGTTAACTCATTGTACTTCTTATCTTCTTTGCCATATGTCCTTTTTAATCATAGTTTTTTGATTTCTGTGTCTAATCTAGTGAATAGATGTGCTAATATTGCCTCTTCATTGGGCACATTTAGGGCTTCAGCTATCACCTTTATTGAATACGAAATGAAAACTCCCTCAATGTTTACTATGGCATCTTCTTCTTTATTATGCCAGAATTGGTAGGTCTCCCCTAAATACCATTTACCACTATCTAAAAGTATGGGCCATAATGATGATGCTTGGAGTTGTATCCTTATCACCTCTAAAACAAATTCTACAAATGGACCAAAGTTCATATCCACAATCACCATAGTTAGGAGCGTCTTCTCTTGGATGATTTGAAGGCATTCTTGTGACAACGTGAGGTGTTGTCCTTATACTTATGATTCTTCCATCTCCACCTGGGTTGAATATCTTGTAGCAGGATTTTCTTGATGGATGTTGAAGGATTGGGCTTTTTACTCTGCATGTTCTAGATCTTACTCTCCTATTTAGCCTCTTCCTTGGCCTCTTGGTCTTCTGTTTGTAGGTTGTGAGGGTCCTTCAGTTGCTTCTCTATTTGGGACCATCTACAATCATTAAGGCTTTGAGAAATATTAGAATGTTTACTTTGATTTGGATAAGTACTTTCCTTTTTCAATCCTTAATTAGATCAATTTTTAGTTTATTATGATTACCGAGTTAAAAAAATTTCCAAAAAGAAACCCCATAGGTGTTAATTTCCTTATAACCCCTCATAGTTGTCCATTTTATTTGTGTTTATGGCTCATAATAGTTAGCATGACTTATTAAGAGGATTATTTAAGTGTTTCTGGTGTTAATGTGATTAATTTATGTTAAAATTTTCAATTCTCCCCTCATACTTACCCTTATAATACCCTCTGGGTGTTAAAATATTCTGACTCCAATTTTTGTTATATCATGTTAAGCACACCCCCACGACTAAGCTGAGAGCTTTGTGATCAACTAGGATCAAGAATTATGAAAATTGAAGCTACAAGTGTGGAGTTATGAGGGTTAGAAGTTGGGATATCAAAGCTCAAATTGTAGAAGAAAAATGGTAAAAACCTCCTTTGCTCAAAAGTGAAAACTGGTAAAAATTTCTCTAAGTCCCTGCATATATATAGTTTTTTTGGGCTACGATATCAGAGATCTGATATCGAAGATCCGATATCGTAGGCAAAATTTTCACATTTATCGTTGACTTTTCATGCATAAAATTAACTCAGTTTGAATGTATGGAAGATATAGAATATGTTTAAAGGATCTTAGACCATACATGATGCATATTTTTTGAAATTTGACATGGAAAATTCATAAAGAAGGAATCTTGGGTTAGGAAAGTTCATGAAGTATTGATAAGATGGATGAGATGGGTAATGAATTTATGTTCTTGGAATGAATAGTTTGAATGATAAGGGAAGTTTTTATTGACATTTATTGGTCTTGGAAGGCTTAAGATGATGTGGTATCACTTGGCAGGTATAAGATATAATAGTTATACAAGTGGATCCTCCCTAAAGCAGGCTCTAGCCCTTACTACCCTTGTATAAATACACTTAAAAGTATCCTTAGGCACTGAAGGAGTTAAATGTAACGCATACCTATTCAGCAAAATACACATGTTAGTATCACCAAGTTAGGAAAATAACTTTATGTTACACAAAATCACAAGTTATGATTATTCACACAGTGAGATGAAATGGACTTAGAAAGGATTGCAGAAATCAGGACATGAGGTGTCATACCATAAGCATAATGAATTCTTATGTTTTACTAGTGGTTAAAGCAACCATTAGCCTTTCTGTCCAAGATTCAAACCACATTCTAGTGTCATTGCATTATTTTACCTCCTAGAGTTACAACTGTAAGACTAACACTATTGCAAAGAGTATTGTCACTTTATGTATTGTCCAAGGGAGGAGTTTATTCATTGCACTTATTATTTTCTAAAATTCCTAAGAAGTTTCCTACCTTCAAGTAGGGGTAACATGACTTTCCAGTGGGACCTCCAAAAATTTATCCTATTCATGAGTTTTATTTTTATTTATGCCAACCTTACTATAGGACTACCTTTAGGCATGGGTAACATGTCTTTCTAATGACATGGTAAGGCAGCACTTATTTTACTCTTACTTCCATTTTTCATTAGATATACAAGGATATAATACAACCTAAGTAATAGGATAGAACTTACAGCAGTAATCCTAAAGAATCCACAAATTTCCTTGAGGTCACATCCTTTTTCGATCCAGGCATAATAATTACAAGTTTATTCTTAGTTTTATGATCAAAAAAGAATATCATTATGACCATGGTAAGAACCTCTTATTCATGGAAAGAATGGATGAATGTTGTGGTCTCACTATTGAAATAATCAATCCCTTATGACTTGATAACATAGAGAAATCTTCACCTTATTGGACTACATCTTACCTTATTCTTAATGTGTTTTATTAGCACTCAAAATTATTTACAAAGGAAATGAAAAAAAAGTGTGAAAAAGATAGTAAAAATTGGAAAAATATGTTGATGAGTAGTGAGGTAACCCTATGCCCAACCATACGAATCACAAGCGTTCATGCGTGATCTGGTCAAATTCCATAGACTTTATAGTTTTTGATGCACTAGTCTTCTAGGCAGTGAAACTTACCCTAAAGTCATTCATTATCTTCCCAATTACACTTATGAAGCACATGGTATGGTTAAGTGTAATTAAGACATATGATTTTTATAGTTTTATGTTTTATAGTCCTAGTGCCTAAATAGAGAGAAAGACAAGGTAATTTTATGGCTAATCCAATGTAACTAACCTACTAATCTCTAACTAGTCCTAACATAAGTAGTCAATCCCACTTTTTGTACACATCTTGAACCCACATGTCCACTACTGGGTTAGTAGGTGCTACACCACTAGGCATACTAAGCTATAACGTTGTTGGGATTACCAAGTGAATACGTGTTACGCTTGAAGCAGTCGTACTTATGTGTTTAATCTATCTGGCTTATCTCACTTAACTACTTCATTAGCTTAATTACTGAAAAACATTTAATGAATGAATTAATTAAGACATTGAATTCATAAATGAAATATTTAATCTATCCAGAGTGCTGCAAGGTTTATCAGAAAGCTCATCTTTATTGCCACACACACTATCGTGCTTAGGTACAACAATGCTCGAATAAAGATCCATACACTCAATGACTCCTACTGTAGGCACTTAGGAGAAATATTCTAACTCTGAAATGAACAATCTACAAGAGCTTCGCTACTACTAAAATCTCGTTGCCATAAATGTGACTGGTAGGTGCTTATTTATAGGAAAAAGCAGACATTGCGTTGATAGGACCTTGTTGATGCATGATACGATGTGTCAATGGGGCCTTGTCGATGAGGCCCAATCAATGAAGCCTCATCAATGCAATCAAGAAATGCAACTCATCATATCCCCATGACTAAATGAAAACTTGTCCTCAAGTTCTTTTACAAAATTGGGAAGGTATGGGATTATTGACTAACCTTTCACAAACAAAATAGACTGACTTGACAAAAATGGAGTGCCTAAGTGTACAAATCAACACATTACAAAAATGATGGTATTCATGACACAAAATTGAACATCATAACATTATTTTTCAAAATTGGATAGCACATTCCTTGATGGCATGAAGTTTGGTGGAGAAGATCAGATAGTCCTAGGCGGTGGTGACTTCTAAGGTTCTAAGGAACCTTCATCGGCTTCATGCATGTGTAGCGGTCGAGGCAGCTATGGTTGTCCTACTATTGTTGTGATTTTTGTGGGAGGCAGAAAGCATCTAGCAATGCTTTCATTTTCTCCTTCTTACTTATAGGATTGTGCACCATCCATGCAACTTCACTAATGTGAGTCAAAATGGGCACATCCCAAGAACATGGAATTGTTGGAAAAAGCTCCTTTGCATTGATAAACCAAGTAGTGAATTGTTTGCATTCAATGTCAAATGCTCTAACTACATCCTTACACTCCTGGTAATCATTTATCCTTTTGGCTAAGTTCTTAGCAGTTAATTGTTGATCCATGAATCATGCTCTGAGAACTTTGAGTTCATCATTTGCAATCTCAAGCTTCTACTTGGTGTCTTTATGGTGTTTGAACTCTACCTCATATAGAAAATACAAGCTAGCAACCTATTTTTCTAACTCTAACTATGGTCATCCAGTAGTCAACATTTCCAGGTTCACATAGTGGAGATTGGCCAACTCCATATATTCTATCATCTCTTCTATCTACAACTCCTTTAGTCAAATCTCCACTTTATTGTAGCCATCAATCCCATCAAGGATGGACTACCAAACTTCTTTTCCTTATTAAAGTTGCTAGAGAGCTTCATTTATTTTTTCCTTTGTCATCTGGATGTGCTTCTCATTTACTTCCTTTTGCAGGCCAACCTAGTATCGATAGTGATTTTTAACTTTTTCAAACTTTAAAGCTTCATTTTTCCAAGCAATAATCTTAATAGCATATTTCTGGCATAAGGCATGAACTTCTTCCATTGACAGATTCCAATTTTCTGTGTCTAATTTCCTTAATTCAATATTCACCCTGACTAGCTACTCCTATTGTTGATGAATGAATTCTTGCATTTGTTCTTTTTGGGCATCAACATTGCTCAGGCAATGATTTTCTGTGATTAGTGCTTCATTCTCTTGGTGCATCTAAGCCAAGTCCTTTTGAATAAAATATGTCTTCCCCTCTATTATAGATAGGTTGAAGATGGCCATCACTATTTCTTCCTTAGCCTTCTTGAGTCGTTCTTAAAGCTATTGGAAAGTTTCTTCTCTAGTTATTGTTAGGTTGAGGAGTGCAAGATCAGCAAGATGGGCATGTAATTCAACAACCTTCGTGGCCAAGCATTGATTTTGTGCTTAAGCCATTTCAAGTTTCCCCTCTAAGATGATGCATTTTCCCCTTACTTTTAGTAGCTCTAATTGGGTTGTAGTGATGTTATTTAGAAAATCAAAGATATCCAGAATTGGTTGCTCGGTCTACACTAGTTGATCCAGTAATTCTTCATGCTTGGCTACATTCAATTTTTTGCTGACCATGCCTATGGATGTATGCACATCTTGAAGTGCAAACACATTTGGTATAGACATCGTAGGTGCATTATGTGCTTCGATGATGTGATCAACAACTACTTCAGCTATAGTCTCTTGCTCTTAGTAAGGAATCACCAATATAGTGGCCCCTTCACCTTCCTCCAAATGCACCAAGGAGGTAGCATTCCCATAGATTTCTAGGAATAAATGATGTTGGGATAATGACACCATCACCTCTCAAGCATTGGGATCATACCTTGCCAGAAACTACATTGGTTGGGCAAAGAATATTGGTCCATCCCTTTCCATCTAGTTGATTATTTGAGCCACCTTATTAAGTTGACTCATTGCTGGTCGATACACAAATGGATCAATACAATTCATCTTTGCACAATGCTCTTGCTCATGCAAGAGTTGCTCTTGAATTTCACATAAGGGCTCAATGGCTACATGGGCCCTTGACATTATTTCTTGAGTAGGTGATGGAGGTGGCAACTACTCCTCTTCTTTAGTTGTGGTAGGTGTCTTTTCTTTCATAAAATTAGATCATGAAGTCAAAGGAGCATGCCTAATTGTGTCGTTGATGTAGCAGATGATTCTTGCACTTCTAAAGAGTTTCTAGAGGAGGCACGAAAAGGGCAGGGTTTTCCTTCCATGTTTATTTTTCTTGAAACACTTTTCAATCTCCAAATAGATTATTTGTGGAAGGTTTATAGGAGATCTCCTGCTTAGAGTGGCACATGCTCAAGTTGAAAAGGTGATCACCTTGCTGAGCCTCACCATTTGATTAAGGTGATAAGCTATAATTTTAAAGTAGATGCACTCCACTAGTGTGAGTGCACCATACTCCTTACGATCAACTTGATAACACCACTGAGTCCACTCCTTTTTAGCCTTAGAATCACCTTGTGTTGATAGCTCTACCAACTATGTCCCAATATCAAGTAACCCCAGTGCCTATGCAATAGCCTCGACCAAGTAGAACACTTGAATATCCTTGATTTTTACTATGGGCCTTGGCCTTCTATTATTCTAGAAGAGATATGTCTCTTCTATGTACCATTTTTCACTAGATGTGATGATTGGCCACGTGGGAGAGGTTTGTAATTATGTTTTGACTTTTACTAAAGTTTTCTCTAGAAATGGCCCAAAGTTTATTTCTTGGAAAATTGAGCGTTGAATCTCTCAGGACTTGATGATGTCAAGGCAAGTATGAGTTAAAGTGACTTCAAGCCTTGGCATGGGTCCTGATGCTTCCCCTTACTGTGATTTCTCTGTTGGCACTTCTACTTCTAGAATCTGTTGAACATATTCTAGTTCAGGCTTCTCATAAAGAGCTATGCAAGTGGGTCCTCCCCGTAGTAGGCTCATGCCCTTTTTGCCCTTGCATAACCTCAACTAAGGAGTTTGTGAACCCCATAGTTGATTAATGGTCATGAAAAGTTAAGGACCAACCAAAAATAATCTATCCAAGAATTCAAACACACCAAACTAAGACAGAGAGCATAACATAGAACCCGATAGTGAGGTAAGTTATGGNAATTCCACAAGGGACTTCTTATGACCTCAATTTGGAATTCCATTTTACCTTCTCCATCATCCATCCATGCTACCATAACTTACCTCACTATCGGGTTCTATGTTATGCTCTCTGTCTTAGTTTGGTGTGTTTGAATTCTTGGATAGATTATTTTTGGTTGGTCCTTAACTTTTCATGACCATTAATCAACTATGGGGTTCACAAACTCCTTAGTTGAGGTTATGCAAGGGCAAAAAGGGCATGAGCCTACTACGGGGAGGACCCACTTGCATAGCTCTTTATGAGAAGCCTGAACTAGAATATGTTCAACAGATTCTAGAAGTAGAAGTGCCAACAGAGAAATCACAGTAAGGGGAAGCATCAGGACCCATGCCAAGGCTTGAAGTCACTTTAACTCATACTTGCCTTGACATCATCAAGTCCTGAGAGATTCAACGCTCAATTTTCCAAGAAATAAACTTTGGGCCATTTCTAGAGAAAACTTTAGTAAAAGTCAAAACATAATTACAAACCTCTCCCANTGTCCTATGGCAATAAAGTAATTTTATTAGAAAAAATAAGGAAATATCACACTTGAACAAAACAAAGTGTAAAACAATCAAGAAAGGTTCAAAGGTATTAATGATGATGGAAAATTAGAAAATTTTGAAAATCAAAAATCAAAAATTTGTAAAATAAATAACTTGTAAAATCAAAAACATGGAAAAAATAGAAAAACTGAGAAGCCATATGGATTATTAGCACATATGGATTGTCCATTCGTTGAGGTGATAGTTGCACTGGCCTGTCTTAGTTCAAGGAAAGGTGTTACTTGTTGGATGTTGACCAATTGCTTTTTATTTGGGCTTTTAGGTTTGTAGATCAATATGGTTCTTGAGGGAAAGGTTCTATCAATTATATAAGGTCTATCCCATAATGTTTGAAATTTTGCCTTATGGGGTACATGTGTGGGATTCTAATAGAGGACCTTATCTCCTAGTTGAAGTTTTACCTTTCATATTCTTAGGTCATGACATTGCTCATTGAATGCCTTATGCACCTCATTCAAAGATAAGGCCACTAATCGATTTTCATCTAGCACATTCAAGTTGATCAATCTTTCTTTCTATGCTAAACTTAGGTTAAGATTCATATCATAGGTTTTTGAGAGTGTACAAAGCTCAGATTAAATCAAGAGTGTTGGAATTTTTCGGTACACTAACTCATAGGGAGAGTAGCCAATAAGAAGTTTCCATGTTGAACGGTAAGCCTAGAGGACATTGTTAAGTTTTGTACTCCAATCTTTCCTATATTTTCTTATAGTCTATGTTAGTACTTTTGTGATCTCCTAGTTGGTTGCCTCTGCTTAACTGTTGGCTTGGGGGTGGTAGGGTGTTGTTAATTTATGTTCAACCCCCAAGCATTGCATTAACTTTCTAAAAGTGGCATCATGAAATGAGTTCTATTATCAGAAATTAGTAAACATGGCACCCTAAACCTATTTATAATATTTTATTATATAAATCTAGCAACAATGGATAATGTATAATCAGTAATAGTTTCTACTTTTGCTCATTTTACGCAATAGTTGACTACTATGACAATATATGCCTTTCCATTGGACATGGATGTGATGGAACCCATGAAGTTAATGCCCCATATGGAAAAAGGTTCTTGTGGTTGAATCCACTATTGAGGATCTTCCATGCGAGTGGTCATCTGCCCATCTGATTGACAATGTTCACAAGATTGGACAAACTGGTGGGCATCCTTGAAGATTGTAGGCCAATAGTATTCTACCATCAGGATTTTTATGGTTGTGTGTCTCCTTGCATAGTAGCCTCTGGAAGACCCTTTATGAGCATCCTAGAGAATGCATAGTTGATCTTCGTCAGGGACATACCAATGAATCAGACCATCGATGCACACCTTGTAAAGGTGTCTGTTGATTTTCATGAAATATTTGACCCGATGAAGAAATTGTTGCCTATTTCTAAAGTCAAGATCTTGTGGCATCTTCTAAGTGAGAAGATAGGTAAGGATGCCATTATACCAAGTTGTTTTTATAGGTGTTTGGTCATTTAGTGCTCCTGTAAAGAGTAGTTCGTCTGAAACCTGATTAGAGAATGGGCTCTCCTCCTCTTTATTATTCCATCTTAAGAGAGAGAGGTGGCCAACAATCACATTTTTAGTCCCTTTTCAATCTACCATCATGAGATCAAATTTTTGTAAGATCACAAGCCACCATATGATACAAGGACTCACCGCTCGCTTATTCATGAGGAAGTAGATTACACCGTGGTCTATGTGCACAAATACTTTGTAGCCAAGCACATAGTGCCTAAACTTTTTAAGAGTGTACATCACAGCCATTAGTTCTTTTTCCATGGTGGTGTAATTTAATTATGCTCTCACAATGCTTCGACTTGTGTAGTGGATGTACTATAGGCATTTCTTATCATCCATCTACATGATCATTGCCCCCAAGGCATAGTTAGATGCATCCATCATGATGTGGAAGGGTCTGGACTAGTTTGGTGCTCGTAGGATTGATGTTTCTATGAGTTTCTCCTTTAACTGTTGGAATGCATATTCACATTCCTTAGTCCAAATGAAAGGTGCATCTTTCTTTGTAAGCTCTACCAATGGTTTTGCAATCTGAGAGAAATTCTCTATGAATTGTCGATAGTAGTCAGTGTGTCCAAGGAATGACTAAACATCTTTAACTATCTTTGGCTGGCATGTTATTCCTTGGATGACCCTTATCTTTTATGGGTCTACCTCAATCCCTACTTGAGTGATTCTATGCCCCAGTATAGTGCCTTCTTGGACCATGAGATGGATCTTTTCCAGTTGAGCCCCAAATTTGTTTCAACACATCTCTTCAATACTTGCTCAAGGCAATCCAAGGCTTTCTCAAAATCTCCATAGGTGGAAAGATCATCCTTGAAGACTTCCATACTATTACTGATCTATTGTTGGAAAATACTAAGGACCAGGCATTAAAATGTTGTAGGGACATTGCACAAATCAAGTGGCATCTTACAATATGCAAAAGTCCCCCAGGGACTCGTGAATGTTATCTTGAACTGATCTTCTGGTGTAATTTTGATTTGGTTATAGCCATTATAACCATCCAAGAAGCTATAATAACAATGCCCATATACGGTGTCCAACACTTGATCCACAAATGGCAATGGAAATAGATTTTTAAATATTTTCATATTTAACAGCTTGAAGTCAATGTAGACCCACCACTTGCCACCTTTCTTCATCATAATTACAAGTGGGCTAACCCATTCACTATCTACAATGGGATTGATGAATCCTACCTTGAGGAGTTGTTCAATTTCCTCCATGATGATTTACTTTAATTTGGGGTTTAACTACCTCTATGGCTACCTTCTAGGCTTCATGGCTGAGTCGATGTAAATGCGATGCTAGCATATGCTTGGATCGATTCTTGTTAGCTAAAGATATGACAAAGAAAAGGCTGTTGCCCATTTGTTAACCATCTTTAATAGCTTTTCTTTGTGTTCAAGAGCAAGTTTGGCATTAATTATGACTAGTTTACCATTGTTTAGAAATGCATATTTCATGTTGGTTAGTAAATTTTTTAGCTCTAGGGGCTCCTACTTGAAGTTATCAGGGATTTCCAACTCTCCCCAATAGGTATCATCATCTTCATCAGAGAGTTGGGGATGAACTTGTTCAAGTTTATCCATGCTTTCAACATAAGCACATGTTAGGCTCTCAGTTGGTTCCATGCATAATGTGTTGCTATTTGAGTTAGCTATTAGCCATTGGGTGCCCTCCTATTTTGTGGCTGCTATATACAAACACCTTTGAATATCGATTTCTTATGCACACTGAATGCATGCTTTAATGTATGTACTTTTGATGGACCAAATCTTTTGCACACAATTACACTTGTTATCATTGTATGTGATGCATGGAATACACTTCTTCTCTATCTTGTCAAATTCATTTTCTTTGGAGATTTCCAAAGAGAGGTTCCTTATGCCCATATGTGCATTGACCGTCCTTAACCAAGCTCTTCCCATAATGATGGGGAAGTCACTTTTGCAGTTTTCAACATTGATCTACAAAAAATCAACAGGATAGGACCATCCACAAACTATGGTCACAATCTCCTATACTAAATAGATGTTGCTTTTCTTGAGAGGTGGTAGGTTCTTGGCCTTATACATGTCATGGGAGATGAGATTAACTTCAAAACCAGAGTTAAGAAGAGTCTTACATAACTCATGTTTAGCGATCTGCAAGTAAATGAGTGAACTTCCTAGGTTAGATCCTTTCATGGAAAGATTGTCAATTTTGATCCAGTTGGAAACAACATGAGTTACCATCACACTGCAAATCCAAGGTGGCATTTGGTTTGAATGGTGCTCGAAGGTATTTGATGCAGAGGATGAGGGTATTGGAGATGCAGGACGATTAGCTATACTAGGTTGTGAGGGTTGGAGAGGACTGCTAGGTCAAAAGAAGGGTCTTTTTCTAGATCAATTTTTTGAACCACTTGGTTGTAAAGTCGATTGTGAATGTACAGCCCTTGTAGCATTTTGTTGTTACGGTTGTGGAGGAATGTCACCTTGCATGGATGGAGTAGACGGTAACTGGATTGAAGGTAGAGTTGTGTGTGCAAATGGATGTAGAGGATGGTATGGATATGAGTTTTTCCCTCAAGTAGATTGTGAATGTGTTCGGTGGTACTCTGGAGGGTAATAGTGATGTTGAAATGAGGTATGCCTTGTAGAACTTCTTGGACAGATGGTTGCTAAACATAGTACTTGTATGAATCTGGTTGCCTATAAGGGTATTGTTGCATTAGCAGTGGCATTCCCCATGAGTATGATTGATACCATTGTTGTTATTATTCATAAGGTTATGGAGGACCTCCACTTGGATTGTAAGCTTGTTATTGTTGGTGGAACTACCTTGGATTGCCTTTAGGATAAGGCAATCATCTAGGTGCTTACCTATGTGCTAGTCGAGGATTGAATGCATACACCCTAGACTCTTGTAAGTGTGACACCATAGGGCAACAACCCTTTGGATGTTTGTATTAACAAATTTCACAATTATTTTCATCATCAGAGTTAGTTTCCACAAGTTCCTCTACAGCCCCAGCTTTGCCCTTACCTCTTTGGTAGGCATGTTCAGCTTCTTTTCGCCTCCTGTGGTTATGATCACCATTTTTTCTCTTTGGATTCTTTAGCAATCTTCATAGCAGCTTAGAATTTTTCATCCAAAGAGTCCCATAATTTATCAACCTTTGCCGAAATATCAAAAACAAAGTTTTGGATGGGCAAGGTTTTCCTATTCACTACTTCATCGAGTGGTGACTCCTCTTCATCACAAAATTGGACCTCCCATTTTCTAATGGAAGGATCCCTATTATACTCTTCTACACTTTTCTTTTTTTGCAAATCACCTTCCTCTTTTGCTACTTGCTCTATCAGCCTTTGGATCTAATGAGCTCTTAGTTCAAACAATCTTCCTTGGGCATACATCCCAAGGGTTCTTCTAGTTTCTACTTTGAGCCCATCTATGATGTGGAGAATTTGTTTCCTCTGAGAATAACCATGGCCAAGGCATCAATGTAAGAGTGAATAGTATCTACCCATGGCAGCATCCAAGGGTTCATGTGTTCCCTGTTTCCAGCGTTGGATTCACCTTTTCAAATTAGGCACTCTAAAGTACATCTGGTATTTTTCATTAAATAGCTCTAACATGGTACTCCATCGGTGAATGGATTCTAGTTCCAAAGATCAGTACCAGCTTTTAGCTTCCTTGATGAGTGTCCCAGGGAAAAGCTTGAGTTTCTACCATTCATTTTCTATGTTCTGTAAGGCATAGGCATCATGAAAAACTTGTAGATGTGTCTGTGGATCAGAGTTGTATCCCCCCTCAAATCTTAGGATATTATTCATGTCTAAGCACTTGATTCAGCTATCTCTCACATGCCTAGTTGGAATCTTTACTACCTCTACAATGTTGAGCATGCTTCAAGTCATCAACAGAGGTTCATCATCATCGTTGCCTTGATGACATTGATGATGGTTTCAGCCACCTCTTCGATCTTGGTGGTCTCCATGATCATTGTTGTCTCGTTGATTACCTTCACCATGATTATCTCGACAACAGCTTCTATGAGAACTAGAAGATGAATAGGAATGTTCAAAATTGAATGAAGAGGAAGGTGGACCACCATCACCACCATGGTATTTGCCACCACCTCTCCATTCATTACGACCACCATCCTTAGATCCCTTGCCATTGCAGTGCTTGCCCAAGTCATTGCCTTGACTGTCACTCTTTCCTGAACCTAGTTTATGAATAGTGGATCGCAAGTTCAAGGTCGCACCTTCATCACCAATAATAGAGGATGGAGAACTTTCATATTGAGAACCCTCAAGAGTAGGATTTACACTGTCATCTTGGTTTAGCAGGAACAAGGAAGTACTAAAGTGTTTTTCCTTTGTAAGCTCATGGTACTATTCCTAGTGTTGATCTTGCTTGTGTTATGTTTTAGTAAGACAATAGTTCCAAGTGTCCTAACCATTCACAACGTATTCTTCATGAAGATCTGAGATGCCCAACTTCTTAAGAGTTTGAAGTAGCATCTCAGGTACAGATCAATCGGGGGGCAAGACGATGTTGTCCTTTATATCACGCCATTGAAGCTATTCATCCTAATGTAGGATGAAGGTGAAGTCTGGTACAAACTCATCTGGATGAGCATATACCACTTTGCACTCCTATGGGGCCAACGGTTTGACATCTTCATGTCTGTGGAAAGAAGAAAACATTTTGCAAAAAAATAAAATTATCAATGTGCTTAGTAGTTTATACGTCATTGAGAGTGATGTTGACCTTGAGTTCATCCAATGATATAAATAATATTCACTAATCCTAGATAGTGCACATTTCAACAAACAAAGTCCCTAGCAATGGCATCAATGATGAGCAACGAGGTACCCCTATGCCCAACCATATGAATCACAAGCATTCACAGCGATCCGATTGAATTTTGTGGACTTTATAGTTTCCAATGCACTAGTCTTCTAGGTAGTGAACGTTGCCCTAAAGTCATTCATTGTCTTCCCAATTACACTTGTGAAGCACATGGTATGGTTAAGTGTAATTGAGACATATGATTTTTATAGTTTTATGTTTTATAGTCCTGGTGCCTAAATAGAGAGAAAGACAGGGTAATTTAATGGCTAATCTAATGTAACTAACCTATTAATCTCTAGCTAGTCCTAACATAAGGAGCCAATCCCACTTTTTGTACATGTCCTAAACCCACGTATCCATTGCTAAGTTATCAAGCACTACGCCACTGGGGGCACCAAGCTATAACGCTACTAGAATTACTAAGTAAATATGTGTTACACTCAAAGTAGTTGTACTTATGGGTTTAATCTATTTGGCTTATCTTGCTTAATTACTTCATTAGCTTAATTACTGAAAAACATTTAATGAATGAATAAATTAAAAACATTGAATGCATAAATGAAATATTTATTCTATTTAGAGTGCTGCAAGGTTTACCAAAAAGTTCATCTTTATTGCTGCACACATTGTCGTGCTCAAGTACAACAATGCTCGAATAAATATTTGTACACTTAATGACTCCTATTGCAGGCACTCAGGAGAAATACTCTAACTCTCAAATGAACAATATACAAGAGCTTCGCTACTACTGAAATCTCATTTCCATAAATGTGGTTGATAGGCGCATATTTATAGGCAAAAAGCAAACACTGCATCGATAGGGCCTCATCGACACATGATACAATGTGTCAACGGGGCCTCATCGATGAGGCCTAGTTGATAAGGCCACGTTGATGAGGCTTCATCGACATAGTCAAGAAATGTGACTCATCAGATGTAAAGAATGAAAAATGTTAAGGAATGAAAAATCATTAAAGAATAGAAAAATGTAAAAGAATATCAAAAATTTAAGAAATGAAAATGTATAAAAGAATGGAAAAATGTATTAAGAAATGTGAAATGGTCTATCAAGAAATTAAAAATTTAAAGGAATTGTAAGACAAAAAGATTGAAAAACACTTATTAATTCCTAAATCAAGATAAGGCATCTCCCCCATGACTGAATTCATGGGTGAGTGTTTGAAAAATGCATCCTAGTTCCCCTGGATCATACACTTGAGGTTTCTCACTTACCATCCTTAGTGATTTATTTTTTCTGTTGACATCCCATCTAAGTATGATGGTAATTCAATTTTTTTCATCTAAGTCCTTAATTCCTCTTTCCGTTGGTGTATTATTATGACTTAGTATTTCCATTTGTAAGTTCTTAGTTGGTGGGGTCATTTTCCTAGAATAGGAATTAATAAATGATTCAGATTGTTCCATGCATGTTTTGGATAATTGAAAGTTCTTAATTGTTGGCCACTAGGTCTCTTTTGGTTTGGTGGCCCCTACTCTCTCTTGTGCACACACTTGTTTTTCACATTTGTTGTGGACTAGTGTAATAACTATGTTGACATTCTAGAAGGTTGGTCCATAATTGCACCCATCTTTATTAGTAGTAATGCATGGAATCATTTGTAAATGTATGGCATTATTTTTATCTTCCTTAGAGATGTCAATAGAAAAGTCTCTCATGTTTAACTTAGCATCCACTGTGCTAAGCCATGCTCTTCCCATTATGGTCAAAAATTCTTTATCATTACTTTTTATGTAAGTTATCTGAAAGTGTGCTAGATATGACCACCCATTGACAGTGGTCATCACATCTTCTATCTATTCCAAAGGGATGGTAATAGATTGATCCGCAAGCTCTAATTGGATGTTGCACTTCTTTTAAGGTCGGTAGGTTCTATGCTTTGTATGTTTCTAGAGAGATCAAGTTGACTCTATAACCCAAATCTAGTAGAGCCTTGCATCATAGATTTTAAGCTACTTGTAGATAAATCAAAGGAACTCCTAGATCCATTCTTTTCCTAGTAAGTGTTCCTACCTTGATCCAATATGATACAATGTCTATTAGCACAATAGTCTACATGTTCATATTTGATGATAGTAAAAGCTTATCATTTCTAGGAGGATCTTCCATAGAAGAATCTTGTTTCAATGACGTTCCAACTCTACCAGGCCTTCTTGGACTTTTCCTAAAGAAAGGACATTTCTTTGATTAGCCTTAAGTGGTGCTAGTAAGATCCTCTATCTGTATATTCACTACCCTTGTAGCTTTTCTCTATTGCAATTACGATGACAATTCCCCTTACATAGTGGGTGGTGGCACTGATGGCAAGGAATGAGTTGGATTTGATGAATCAACTGCTTATGGATGCATGTATGAGTTTGGATATGTCCTTATTGGTGTTGGTTTGTGGCACTCTATTGGGTAATATTATGGAGTTTGGATAGCAACATTACCAGGAGAGATTGAACGTTGGACATAGTATCCATATGTATCTGGCTATCAATATGGATACTGTTGGCATGCTGGTGGCATGACCCATGATTGAGGTTGTTGCCATTGCTGATAGTACTACTCTTGTGGCTATGGCAAAGCTTCACTAGGTTGGTATGTTAGTTGAAAGTTTTTCCTGTAGTTACCTTGAGGATAAGGTAACCTTTTGGGCATTTGTTTCTTAACAAATCTGGGATTAAGTGCATATGGCCCTATTTCCTGTAAATGTGCCATTACTAGACAACACCCATTGAGATGTTTTTACTGGCACATAGCACATCCTTCCTCATTGGTGAAAATTGTGTCTGAACACTCAGTTGTTAAAGCCACTCTACACTTTCATCTAAAATCTTTCTTCTTTTTCTTATCCTTGCCTTCTCCAAAAGCTTGTTATGTTCTCTCCTCCATAATCTTTAATGTGGTTGTAAATTTTTCATCCATTGAGTCCCACATTTTCTATACCTTTATTGTAATATTAGTTGCAATTTATTAAATTGGTAGAGTCTTCTTTTGAATTATCTATTCCAAGGTTTCTTCTTCTTGAGTGTTACAAACTTGTGCATCTCTTTTTTTGATGGATGGATTTCTATTACACTCTTCTACTGATTCTCTTTTCCTTAGCTCACCTTCTTTCTTTTCCACTTAATTAATTAGTCTTTGAATTCAATGGATAGTCATTTCAGATAATCAGCCTTAGGCATAAACCCCAAAGATCTCTTTGGTCTTGTTCCTTAATCCATCTACAATGTGCCATAGTTGTTCCCATTGTGAGAATCCATGGCTTGGGCATCTGTGCAGTAGTGAATAGTATCTATTCATTACTGCATCAAGGGTTTCATGAGTCCTTTTCTTCCATCCTTGGATTTGCTTCTTTAAATTAGACACTCATGAATAGGTTTGGTATTTGTTATTGAAGATCTCTTACATGGTACTCCATGTTCTGATTGATTTAGGTTCAAGTAATTTGTACAAGCTCTTAGCCTCTTTCATAAGTGTTCATGGGAGCAACTTCAACTTCTACCAGTTACTTTCAATGTTCTATAGGGCACATGCATCATGGAATGCTTGGAGGTGGTGTTATGGATCAACATTATAACCACCCTCAAATCTTGGCATGTTATTCATATCAAGGTGTTTGATACGGCTATCTCTTACATGCCTAGTTGAAATGTGTATAGCTTCCTGTATGTTAATCATGCTTCAAGTAGCCATTAGGGGTTCATCATCTCAATTAGGTTTATGTGCTTGGTTGTAGTAATTCCTCCTTTTGTGCTCATCCCTTTTTTGATCTCTTCGATCCCTACGTCTTCTTTGTTCATATCCTTCATCTTCTGAATTAGAATGTCTTGGATGATGATCATGAGTCCTTTCTCCTCCCTATCATAGTCTCTGTGCCTTTGTCTCCTTGTGTTAGAGTCCATTGATGATAGTGAGGATGCAGATGAGGTAGTAGGAGAACTATGTTGGTCCTTCCTCCTTCTGTGACTTTGATGTTCTTCTTTGTGAGTTCCACCATGAACTCTTGGCCTTGAGTCCTACTTGTGCCTTGAGTCTTTTTCCTTCCTTTTGAGTGTCTTTTCTAAGTTGAAGCATGATTGATTATTGACAGGTTTCTCTAATCAGATGATAGGTGTTTGTGACAAGAACTCATTATTTTGGAAAAGTTGTTCAACGATTAATGTGTCTCCATCAAGCTCTTCCAAGATAATAGGAGAGTTGACTTTCTTTTCTTTTTCTTGTTCATGTCTAGTTTTCATGGCATTGTCTCTCCTTAACTACTCATTAATGGGTTCATAGGGTCTTGTCATGTGTTTAGTCACATGATACCCTCTAAGTGCTTCACTTAGTTTCATCCCCTTGAGAGCAGTTTGAATTATGATGGGTGTTGAGCATTTTGGTGGTAGAAAAATGTTACCTTGAAGATCTCTCCATCTTAACTGCCTATCCTAATGAAAGATAAAGGTAAAATCAGGATAATAAGGATCATGATGAGCATATGAGATCCTTGCTTGCATTGACATACTCTAGTCCTCTTCTTCATCGATTTTGTCATTGTTTCTTTGTAGTTCCTTGGCAGCTGATGATGTATCCTTGTTTGAAGCCATGTTGTGGCTTAAGACATTTGTTTAAGTACGCTTAATTGTTTAGGTTATGAATTTTAACTTTGAATTTTGATACACTGAACTTTGTGAAATCAATTACCCAGCATACATTAACTTGTTCCTGGTAATGATGCCAATGATGAGCGGTGGAGAAATCCAACACCCAACTATACAAGTCACAGGTGTTCACGTGCGACTAGATGGTAATCTATGGATGAGGCAATGTGAATATGCCAATAATTGATTTAAGTTTGAGACCATTATCTTCTCACGTGGAGCTAGTGTAGTCTATGTGTATGGTTTAGCTCATAGTGAGGTATATGATATGTTGATGTTGATAGGCCATTGCTACTCCTAGTGAACATGGTGAAATGGAAATAGTTTCTAAGTCTAAGTAAAAAAGTAAGTGACGAGTGGTGAGGTACCCCTACACTCAACCATACGAATATGAGCGTTTCACGCACGATCTGGTCGAACTCCGTAGACGGACTAGTTGTGGTATCTAGATAGTTACTCTTAGATCATAGTTTGTTGTCTTCCCATCTGGACTAGTGTTAACTTTTTCACATATGGTTTAGTCCAGAGTGAGGTGTATGATGTGTTCCTATACTAATGATACTCCTGGAGATAATGGGAAATAATATGAACTAAGCTAGGAGAGAGAGAGAGAGAGAGAGAATATAACTAGCCTAAGTGCGATGAGCATCCGTTCCTTAATCATCCATACACATCTTGGACCTCGTGCACAACTACCACTGGGATTACCAAGCGCATGACCTAAGTACGCTACTGGGTTACCAAGTAGTCACACTTGAATGCTCGTGATTAAGTTGTACTCATTCCACATTACTAGGAGATCAGGGTGAAGAGATATTAATTAAGAAAGTAGTAAATAACAACTAAATAAATAATTAAGCTAAGTGGATGCTGCAATGATGAAGTAATCTCAATCTTTATTGCCGGTCATGTGCATTTCCAAGTATGTCACACTCGAATAAGGATGCCATACATTTACAATCACCACACTAAGGGCATGCACTGGGAGAAAAGGGTTGAGAGGAAAACTGACAAAGAGTCTCTACAAAACTACTTAACTTCCAAAAACTAAAAGGTTCCTACTAAATCTTCCTACCTGTTATTTACAGATGAGGAAGCAGGTCACGATATCACGTCTAGGCTATGATATCGCGTATGCGATATCACGGGTGTGCTATTGTAGCCAACAAATTTATGACTTATCATACCCCCACGATTGAATGAAAACTCATCCTCAAGTTTAAGTGAGAACAAGCTCCATTAATTACACAGTGGATAGGTATGGGATTATTGACTGACGAGAATGGGTTCATGCCACAATGTGGAATCAGAAAAAAATTGAGACAGNAGAATGGGTTCATGCCACAATGTGGAATCAGAACAAAATTGAGACAAAACACAGAGAATGCAAAAGAAAATCCTACAACTACAAAATTGATGGAACTCATGTAGTTCCTGGTGGCAATGGCTCCTCCATGGGTGCTTTTCCCTTATCTTGTGCTCCAAGTCTTGGAATTTGATGACGTTGAAGTATGGCTTGGAGTTTCTCCTATTTAGTTTGGGGATCCTGTGTTGTCCATGCTAATGTTCCAATGTTTGATGGAGTTGGCACCTCCCATGGGCAGGGTAGTTGTGAAAACATTTGATTTACCTTGACATACCAAGCCACAAACACCTATCATTCCTCTTCGTAGGCTTTGACTTTGTCTTTGTATTCTTGAAAATCTACAAGCCATCAAGCCAAGTCTATTGCGGCACCTTTTTATCCCTAGTATCTTGCTTTAACCACCTCAAGTTCAAAATTTGCAACCTCCAAATTTTGCAATATCTTCTTGCGTTCTGCAAATTCTGTTTCATATTTGATGTAGGTGGTGGCTACCTGTTGCTCGAGCTCTGTTCTCAAGCACCCTATTATTAACATGGCAAGGTTGGCATACCACAGGTTTGCCAACTCCATGTATTTTGTAAGCACTTGGTTCTTAACTTCCACTTGGTGGAAAAATGCGTGTGTTCGATATGGCCTGCCAGTCAGTGTGTTGAGCAATGAGAGTGTTGATGTGGGTCTTGGCCATATGGATCTCCTTCTTGATAATCTGTTTATACATCCCCACCTGGTCCCAGGAGTTCTCCTTTAGCTTTTCATGTCGTTTAGCCTCATTCTGCCACATGCTTATTTCAATAGTCATCTTCTGACGGATGGCGCATACCTCCTCCATTGAGAGGGTTCAATTTTCCCTAGCTAAATGGTTCATGTCCTAGTTGACCCTGATGAGTTTTTCTTGCAACTGTTGAACATGTTCTTCGAGAACATTCTTTTGCTTTTCCACAAATGTCAACCGAAGATTGCAGCAACAAGCTGCTTGTTTTCCTCTTGTAAGGCTTTGAGTGCCTTGGTATGCACGTAAGTTTGCATGTGTGCTGCAGAGGCATCCCAAACAGCCTTCTCTTTTTCTTTTGCCGCCTTCTTATTCTCTGTCAATAGTTTGATCAATTGCTCAGTTTTGAAGGTGTCCAGTTGGTTTGTGGGAACAAATTGAGAAGGATCCTGTTGTGCTACTTGTAGGGTCACTAGCCTTTCTTGTAATCTTTGCACCTCTACTTCAGTGTGCTCGGCCCTCATCTCTATTAAGACCAGCTTCCCTTTGGTGAAAATGAGGTCTAATTGGATTACTGTAACATCCTGTGGGATGTCAAATAAGGACATCATTACTTGTCCTGTTTGTAGCAATTGGTCAAGTACATCCTCATGTTTCGCAGGAGTCATTGAGGTTTCGACCAAAGTTTGAGCATCCCGTGCTCTTGTAAGATCTACCAATGGCACAACAGGTACATTAAATGATTCTTTAATGTGGTTTACAACCACTTATGTAGAACCTGCTGCATCCTGGTGCTGCATGACCACCACCGTGGCCCCTTCATGAGTTTCTAATTGAACTTGAAAGGATGCAGCACTTCCTGAGATCTGTTGTGACCAAGTGCTCTCCCCTCCTCCTGTATGGATGAACACTTCACCCCTTGCATGATCCAAAGAAACAATGGGCTGTATGGCATCGTCGATGATGCGAAAGAGATTTGCATCATCACGACTTCCCCAACTGACTGGCTCATCGACGATCTGTAATCTTGCAGTGGGGGTGGTGGTTGATCCTGCTAGCTCGTGCTAGGCTCTGCTTCTTGTTGTTGGCTAGGTCTTGTGCTTGGAAGTTGGCTGGGCCCTACAAGTTGAGTTGCAGTTGGCCCTGCCGTTTTTTCCTTTTCTTATTTTGGCCCCAGCGTCTCACCAGTGATTTTCCTTGCAGCTGGTGGCTTTAGTAGTTTACCATACAAAGAATTTTTGGCTTTTTGAAGGACAAAATTGGTGTATCCTCTGATACCAGCATGTCTGCATAGCTTCCTGATAAGACAAGGAAAGGGCAACGCAAGCTTTCCTATCTTTTGTTCTTCAAATCGCCTCAGGATCTCCGTAAAATATAGATGAGGTAGGTTAGCATTAACCTTTCCCATCAACACTACACATCCTCTAACCACATATGTTGAGATTCTTTTCAAGCCTTTTGTGGGGAAGAAGTGATAAGTCCTTATTTTGAAGTAAATCCTTTCTTCAGTCGTCAACTCCCCAAACGTCTTATCTTCCTTGCCATATGCCCTTTCCAACCAAACTTGTCGTGCATTAGGGTCTAAACGGGTAGGCAACTGAGCAACCTTTGGACATGTATTCAAAAGGTTTAATGCTTCCAAAATAGCCTAAACAGAGAAATCAATAGTCACACCACAAATGTTAACCGTGGTGCATTGTTATTTGTTGTGCCAAAATTGGTATGTTTCCCCTAAGTACCAGGCACTGCTTTCAGAGAGGATAGGCCATAATGGGGACCCTTTGAGGTGATCCCTAACGGCCTCCAGAGAAAATTCTTTGAAAGATCCAAAGTTTAATTCCATAATCACTGCAGTGAATATGGACCTTTCATGGATGGCCTGAACACAATCCTGGGGCAACGTGAGATGTCACCCTAGTTCAGGCACCGCAGTAGCTCCTCCTTCTGCCTGCCTTGATTGTACAGTAGCAAGGTCCTCTTGGTGGATACTAAATGATTGTTCCTCCTGCTTTGCATGCTGTCCAGCAGGAATTTGTCCTTCACCTCTCCTAGGTCGTTTACTCCCACCTTGAGCAGGACCTTCCTGTTGTCCACGTTTTGGGGCCATTTGCAATCACACGGGGCTAATCGTTAGTAAGGTTGTTTCCAAAGTTAGGTTATACCTTACTACTTGTCTTAATGGATTTTTTTTATCTCTATGTGATGTTAATTAAAATGTCCCAAAAGATTATAATATTGAATCCTTTTTGTGTAGGTGGTTTCCAAATCTAGTTTCTCGGTATAACTAAGGGGATGAAATTATTTTTGGCACATTTATCCTTAATGTTATAACTAATTACCCTTGATAATGTCCTTCGGGTGATGAAAAATTTTAAAAATGTTACGTGCTATTCAGCATGTGCCCCTCCCCCACGACTAAGTTGAACACTCTGAGTTTAAGTAGGTTCAAACGGAATAAAAATCGGAGGACCAGGGAGTGAGATATAGGTATGAAAGCAAGGGACGTGCAATCGCAAGTCATAGAGAGAAATTTGAAAAACTCCCCTACATGAATAGTTGAAAATGATGTTAAGTAGCACAGGGGTCACGTATCTATATATTTTTGTGACGCGATATCATGTACGTGATATCGCAAATGCTATATCGCGGCCTATCGATGTTAAGGCACTTATGTAATATACCGAATTTTTAATATTTTTCTGAAATTAACGATGGAAACTAAGGACATCTGGATTGTTGTTAAAGGCTTCTAGGGTAATTCAACTAATTCTGAAGGCACGAATAATTATGATGGTGTGGAATTGACCAATAAGGGCCTCGGGTGGTAAGGGAGAGAAAAAGGCTATGTGATGGTTCATAGGAACGTTCGAATTGGAGGGGTAGTAATAAGGGAAAGAATATTGTTGAAAATATGCTGAGGGTAATAGATAGTGTGTGGAACATGTGTTATGAGTGCAAATTACAAAAAATTACGCAAGTGGGTCCTCCCCAAAGCAGGTTCCAACCTATAATGCCCTTGCATAACCACACTTAAAAGTGTCCGTAGGTACTAGAAGGGTTGAATGTAATCCACACTGGTTCCACAAAACACACACGTGTAAGTATCATCGGAATGAGGTAAGAATTCTATGCTACACAAGACAAAAGCTATAATTACATGAACAACGAAATGCGATGGACTACAAAAGGGATTGTAGAGATTGGGACATGAGGTAACTGACCTAGGGCACAGTGAATCCTACGTGTAAAGCATGATTAATGTGTCATTAACCCATCATTCCAAGATCAGGACCAAGTCCATTCCTCTGATAAGTGATATTGCATTGTTTCATCCTATGATGAGCAACTATGAGAGTACCAAAACAAGGCGTACGATCACTTGGCATTTTGTTCAAGGGAGGAGTGATTTTGTGGCACCTCCTTTATGTTTGTTATTTTGTTGTTGTTTTTTTTTTGAATGAATGCTGAATCCAGAGAAGCCGCCAACCTTCAGGCATGGGTGCATGTCTTTCTAGTGGAACCCCCTAGAGCAGCATTGGATTTTTGAGTGCCTTTTGATTACTCTTACTTCCGTTTTATGTTAGATCTACAAGGATCTTAGTACAACCAGGTTGTGTGATAACTCTCACAAATGTCACCAAAGAGAATTCGCAAGTCCCCTTGATGTCACACTTTAATCATTCCCTCTTGATCCATCCTTCGTCATTTTGGGTACAATGAACACAAAATTAATTTTAAGTTTTAAGAATGTCAAGAATATCATTGTACCCTCAAACAGAACCTCTTATTTGTAGAATGGATGAGTAGGTGTAATGGGCTCACTGTCCAAATAATTGATCACTTGAGACTTGATAACATAGAACACACCTCAACCAATGAGCCACATGAGTGTTTTATTTGTAGATGAGATTACTTANCTTGTTATTAAAATGGGGGATATCCCCCATAACTAAATGGTTGAGCATGACGAGGATTAATAAATGAAAGATGAGGATCCTTGCATGTTGGAAAGATCGAAACTTGGCCATACTTACCCCATTGGGTTTCACACACCTGATTATAGTAAGCATAGTGGAACAATTTATAAGATATGATTCTCAGATAAAGAGTTGACCCACTATGATACTTAAGACCGTAATATGGTATGCAAGGATCAGGATGTCGCTCTCCATGGCTGTATTCATTGGGCCATATGGTTGTTGAAGTGTTAATTGGTGGCCCTAATGAAGTAACACAAGGCATTGGGTTCAAAGAGAAGGGTGCACCACAGTGTTGAACTTGTGCTAAGTTGGAGAATGCAGTGGCCTTGGAGCTGTGTTGTCCCTTCCTACGACCACGTTTAAAGAAGGGACGCCCTTGATGTTGAGGAGGTCTCTCACTATTTGTGGGTTGTTGCTGTGATGTAGACACTTCNGAAGTGTAAGGTTCACAAGGTTGTGGTTGTGTTGAGGACATGGGCTGATAGTATTGAGGAGAATGATAATGCGGCGAGATAGAGTATGTTGACCCAGTTGGAGAAATAGGATGTTGAACTAGATAAGCATTTGGATTCGGATGATATGAAGGGTGTCTCCAGTTTAGGGATGACTTCCCCCATGACTGGGATTGTTGCCACTATGATTGAACACAGTATCTCTGTACGAACTCTGGGTGTAACGTGTTTTCCCAATGCTCATATAAATGTAACAAGATTGGGCATTGGCCCTTGGGGTGATCGTACAGGCAAATGTTGCATTCATACTTAGGATCAACAGTTGAGCTCTTATTTTCTGCATCCCTTCTTTCTGATTGTTTAATGATACTTTGTCCTGCTTCTCGGGTTGTCAAAACTCTATCTCCAATAATATTGATATATTCTCCACACTTTTTATGCATCCATTATAGCCTCTTATTGATTTTTGCCTCAATTTCAACTAATGATTGTTGTACTGGCAAAGATGGTTCTTCCTCCTTGAGATCGGTTGATTTCTCCTTTTTATGATTATGGACCTCTCTTAAGTTGAGATTTTGGTCTCTTTGATGTTTTTCAACACTCTCCCATCTAGCCATTTCTCCTTCTTCTTTTGGTACCCACTTAATAAGCTCTTGGAATTGATGGGTTTGTAGTTCGTACAATTGACCTTGGGCATACATCCTTAAGGTCTCTCTTGTTTCATCACGGAACCCATCAATGATATGGTACATTAGCCTTTCCTCGGAGAACTCATGGCTTGGACAGTTGTTTAACAGTGCATAATATCTTTCTAAGGCCATGTCCAAGGGTTCATGTTATGCTTGTTTCCACTCTTGGATTTGTTTCCTCAAGGCTGACACTCTTGCGTAGGTTTGATATCTTTCGTTAAAGAGTTCTACCATTGTTGGCCAACGTCATATTGAATTTGGTTTTAACGATCTATACCATACTTTTGCTTGGCCAACGAGTGTCATAGGAAAGAGCTTGAGTTTTTGCCAACCGTTATCAATGTTGTTTCATGCATAGGCATCATAGAAGGCTTGTAAATGTTGTTGCGGGTTTAAGTCATATCCTCTTGAGAAATTGGGAAAGTTGTTTAAATCGAGCCTGGGTAGGCGGCTCTCTTTACGATGCCTACGGGAGGTTCGAATAGCCTCTTGTATTTGCGTTAGGCTTGTAGTGGCCAATAGGGGTTCATCGTCATTGAGTAAGTTATGCTTTTGTGCGTTGGGACGATGGTGCTTTCGTTTATGTTTATAAGAAACCCCCACCTTGGATTGCGCACTCCAATCTTCATTGTCATATAATTCGTTGGTTCTCTAATGAACTGTCTCACTAGATGTGGCATTATCATAGTCTTGTAGGAGAGGCATGATTGTGAAACTGTGTGTGAATTCGTATGTGACTTTTTGTAATTATTTCTTCTTAAAAGATATATCGTTAATTCCTATACAGCGAGTTTGTATGATATAACTAATCTAGATAACTAGCACCGTCCCTGGCAACGGCGCCAATGATGAGTGGCGAGGTACCCCTACACTCAACCATACAAATATAAGCGTTTCACGCACGATCCGGTCGAACTCCACAGACAGACTAGTTGTGGTATCTAGATAGTTACTCTCAGATCGTAGTTCACTGTCTTCCCATCTGGACTAGTATTAACTTTGTCACGTATGGTTTAGTCCAGAGTGAGGTGTATGATGTGTTCCTATACTAATGCTACTCTTGGAGATAATGGGAAATAATATGAACTAAGCTATGAGAGAGAGAGAGAGAGAGAGAGAGAGAATCTAACTAGCCTAAGTGCGATGAGCATTTGTTCCTTAATCATCCGTACACATCTTGGACCTCGTGCACGACTACCACTGGGATTACCAAGCACATGGCCTAAGTACGCTACTGGGTTACCAAGTAGTCACACTTGAATGCTCATGATTAAGTTGTACTCATTCCGCATTACTAGGAGATCAGGGTGAAGAGATATTAACTAAGAAAGCAGTAAATAACAATTAAATAAATAATTAAGCTAAGTGGATGCTGCAATGATGAAGTAATCTTGATCTTTATTGCCGATCATGTGTGTGTCCAAGTACGTCACACTCAAATAAGGATGCCGTACAATTACAATCACCACACTACGGGCATGCACTGGGAGAAAAGGGTTGAGAGGAAAATTGACAAAGAGTCTTTATAAAACTACTTAACTTAACTTCCAAAAACTAAAAGACTCCTACTAAATCTGCCTACCTCTTATTTATAGATGAGGAAGTAGGCCGTGATATCACGTTTAGGCTGTTATATCGCATCCGTGATATCACGTATGCAATATCACTGGTGCGATATCGCAGCCAACGAATTTATGACTCATCAGTAAGCAAATCTATTTTGTCTTAAGGTGATGGATATCTAGTCCTGATTTTCCATACACATCCTAGGCTTGTCTAATTGTTATTGGGATTACCAAGTATTTTGCTACTGGGCAAACCAAGCAATAATACTACTGGGTACCAAACGATTGCACTTTATGCTCGAAATCAACCATATCCATTTTGCATACTAACAACAGTAAAAGTAAAGTGCATGGAATAATAAAACATTAACTAAGAAAGCAGTAATGAGTAGCTTAAGTGAAAACGGTAAACATTATTTTTAAGTAAAGCAGTAAACTAGGAAAATACTACAATAGTATGAAATAGCTTGATTTTTATTGCCAGTCACACTTGTGCCCAAGTACAAGATGCTTGAATAAAGACTCTCTTTACATTGCGAGCATTCGCACTTCTAAGTATTTAAGACTAAATTCATGAAAACAAATTGAAAAAGTTCTACTACTACTGAATGAAATCTATTGCAAATTCATGCACCTAAGTGCTATATTTATAGGCTGGCACACATCCTATGGTATCGCATATATGATGACATAGTTAGTGCTACAATATTAGAGCTACGATACTGTAGTCCGTCAAATTTGACTTTATCACAAAAGATCTAAATTGTCTTTCCGACTTTGATTTTCATTTTCATGTTTATATTTTGACTTTGCTACATTTTCATATGTAAGTATGGCCTTCTATTCCTTTGAATTTTGGGTTTTTGAATTCATCTTGTTTTTAATTTGTAATCCACGATACGAGTTACGTAATTTATGAATAGAAGAATGAATCGAGATGCCATCACTAACATACAACATCCTACACAATCAACTAAATATAAGTTAACTAAAACCGCCGTACAACACTCCATAAATTCAGCAAACGCACGGATAAGATTAAAGAGAAATACAATGAAAATAATAGAGAGGACGGAAACGTGGAAAAAGGAAAAGAGATATGGTAGAGCCATTATTGAAATTCAACACCTTAACAACCCCCCATTATTGAAATTCAAAATTCAAGCAATCCAGTGTACAACACAAAATTCCATTTCGCAACTTTGGTACATTTCTGGAAAAATTTTTGTATATTATAAATTTTTTTTTCTGGAACGTATGCAACTTAAACTACAATCCATATCCCCTACGGATTATGAAACAGTAACAACCTCTAACTTATAATGCTTACAGTCATGTTCACATTTAGCTACTGTAAAGTTGCATCAGATAAAGGTTTTAATTAATTATAATTTTGCCTGTTAAACTGTTAACATAAAGGGTTCTACCGGGTGTTATGTTCTTGAAACTCTTACTATTCATGTTTATCATTTCTTCCTCCACTCAGAATGGCAGCAGTTCAGTTGGTCAGAATAAAATTTTGTGGCGCTAATCTATACGGGAGACGCAGACATGGCAATGGCAATGGCAATGGCAATGGGATGCTCGTCTGCGACGCATCACAGATTTTATGCACCAACTGTCCAGCAGCTGCGGCAATGCCAATGGCGGCATCGTCGTCGTCATTATCATCATCATTTTGCTCATCCGCGTCTTCTGCCTCCTCTACCGCGGAAACTGCAACTGTTCGTTGTTTCTGATATGAATATGAATTTGAATTTGTCGATTAATGCTGCTGTCGCCGGCCTTGCGTATGACAGCGAGGATGAAGCCGAGGGCCTCACCACCGTTCGCTTCAGGGAAAATCCTCATTTCATGCAAGGTCATTCTCATTTTTCCTTCATTCCACCACCTGTCACGCAATCCACGGATGAATGCAAAAGAAAATTGTTGCTGGTCTTGTCACCGTGCTTTGACGCAGAGGTGTAAAGGCATTGCTGCTACTTGCAACGTCTCACTTCCTCGTAGTGTTTTCTATAATTTTTAAGGTTAAATTCAAAATGAAATAGCACAGAAAACTTCCAGAAATTTAACTCCGTTTCTGGTCCGAATTTTATGTACAATCGCACACCAGGGGTACCTCATTCTTCCATTTATTGGGAGCTTGTTTTGGTTTCTTAAAAAAATATATTTTAGTTCTCTTTCTTTGCTTATCATTTGTTTTTCAATATTTGATAAGGTTGCTTTCTTTCCTTTCCTTTCCTTGCGTTTTCTGTTTTCATGTTTTATTGTTTAAGGTATGCGGGTTGCATTCTACAAGCGATCTGCAAGCGTTATGTAAAAACACTGTTGAAACTTAACTGGTTTAATAGATCCTTCCAGTCTTGAAGGTAATTAAAAACATTTTCTATTTCGATATTAAAAACAGTGATGCCAGTCAAACTAAGGGATTCTCCTTGAACTGCAGCGTTAGTGGCATTTTATATGTTTTCAATGTTTGTGTACCAATTTTTTCTCTGTACGTGCAGAGGTCGAGAGATTGCTGACGCCAGAGGAGAGGACCATTCTGGAAAAGAACACAGTTCCCGACTTTGACCAGTTCACTTCGGTATAGCTTTTTCTCCTCACGGAATTTCAGTTTTTGTTAAGTTTTAGAAATTCATTGCATACATTCTGTATTGTTTTTATTTACATTATAAGTTTATAGATTTGTTGAAATTCCATTATAATCTCTCATTGTTTGTTTGATATTGGAGTGAAAACTCTGGAAAAATACATATGTTAAGAAGCTTAATACATATTTGCATAGAACCACACCCATTTTCTTGAATTCATATTGGCTGAAGTGGAACACGTATGGCCTTGGGCTTGCAACCTCACAGCATGAGAGTCTGCTTATTCAACTATAAGTTTCAAACTTTATAGCCTGGGAGTCTTCCACTGCCAGAGTTAACATCTTGCATTTTTATTTTACTAAATACTTGGTTGTAAGAAAAGGCTATGGGTCATATCATTCGCCGAGTTTATGGGAGCACATGTGAATGAGTCAATTTTCAATTTCAGCTCTTTTTGTGCATTTTATTTAAAATTTAGTTAGAGTAGGTAAATGTAGATGATTTTGGTAAAATTACAATTAGAAATATGTATTAGAGTTTTCCAGTTTCTGCACAATTACATGTCAGTTTGAATCAATGATATTAGGATCTGCATACATGTGTATTTGTTACAAGGGCACACGAAGCATGATATACTTCTAGCAGGGAGATACAGATATCTCGCAGGTGGATAAGCTTGTTTCCAGAAAAAGCATTAGGAACTAAGATAAAAACATGAAGATAGGTGTAATTGATGTATAATGTGGGATTTTGAACATGGGAGGAGCACGGTAGCTGAGCAATGACATATTGATGTTACCAGCATTATTTACCATCTGCAATGACTTTGACAGCCAAAGGATTAACAATGATATCACAAGCACTATCACTAGTGTAACACCTGGTTTTCTTGGAACATTAAAGATTCATTTTTGGAGTATTAGGAGTTCAGAACTGCTAGAGTCTTCTAAATGGAAATAATGATGAGGAAGAATAGCTATAAAAACATAAAGCTAATGATTTATTTGAATTCCATGAGAAATGAGTATAATTAATTTGGTAAATGTTATGATTGGTGCTAATAATGCAAATAGAAAAGAAGTAATGTGCAGCATTGAACTAAATAATTTTCTGAGCACTGAATCACAGTTTCTTTTATACAAGGTTGTGGGTAATATCCCTAGTGCTTGTCTACCTTGTGGTAGAATTTTAACATGAGAGATTGTGCAAAAGTATTAATACTTGTATAAATGCAGTTAAGGTGTCAATAACAGAAAGAGGAAAATATTAACCACAGATAGATGAAGATTCCACCATCACAAATACAAATGGTTCTTTGTTCACAGCTTAGCTGACACATCCTTTATGTATCAGTGTGTTATATGATATAAGAGTTTAAGAAATGGTGGCATTATCGTTCTGTGCTGTTGAGACAATAGATGTTTAAAATGAATATTGAATTTTGTCAAATCTAGAGAGTGATGGTTTTGTTTACAATTAAAACTAGAAGAAAATGACAGAATAGAAATTAAACAGCAACAGAAATGTAAACATATATTAACTTTGTGCATGTTCTCTTATATAGAATTGGGCTATGGCATTTTCTTTATCAAAGTAAATTTCAAAAAAAAAAAAAAAAGAAGAAGAAGAGTTCAATGGGTCCCAGATGCATGTTGCTTGAGTTTTACAGCTACAGAGTGATTGCCATCCAAAATTAGGTTTCCATTTTTAATTTAGCTTTTACAAAACATGGAAAATCAGCTGAGACTTATATCAATTTTATTAAGATTCCATGATGCGAATGATGTGATAACTCAAGTGGTTAAAACAATGAACTTGCATATTTTAGGTTATGTATTCAATTTAAAATTGTGAATGTGTTGGCTGTGCATGCTGATCTGCTTCTCGTAGGTTGTAGAAATGAAGAATATACGGTTATTTCTACTTGTAACCTTAAAGTTTATAGGTATAAATTATGTGAACATGAGATCCCTGTAGCATGTATATTTAATATATATAAAAAATTTCTGTTTCATAATTAACTTGCAGTAAATCTTTTAAAAATTTCTATTTCATCATAAAATCATCCATGCTATTGATAGAAAAAAACCAGATCACTAAAGTGATAAACCAGCAACAAAATCAAATAGAATATAAAAATGAACACTGGAATTTACATGGAAACCCTCAAGAGAGTAAAAAGCACAAATAAGCATAATTGCTCTGGCAACTCACAACAAGCTAAATAGGCTAAAGAGGCATGTACAATAAATCAGTGTAGCAGAAATGCAAATGCTTAGATGGATGCTAAATGTTACAAGCAGAGATAAACTGCATAATACGGGCATTAGAAGAAGACTTGGAGTGAGTTCTATTGTAGATAAGCGACAGGAATGCCATTTTAGATATCATAGTCATGTCCAAAGAAAGTCTGATGATCAGCCTTTTAAAAAGTTTACCACATCACAATTCCAATAAATTTGTTGGAAGAAAGGCGTAAACGGATATGGAAAAAATGATTGAAGATAATATTAAAAAATTGCGGATAGATAAGGGTTTATCTCTTCATAGAGGCAAATGTCCTTAACCCCATTTTGTTGAAACAAGGCCAACATGACAATGAGTAAGACCCTCAACCCACTTCCGTATACGTGTTAGATATTACATAATATATAAAGTTGGGATAAGCTGGCTTAAAACACACAAGTAATGTGGGACAACATACAATGTTAATAAAAGAATAATTTGATTTCACATTACAACAATCTTCTAGTTGAAGACAAATTTTTAGCCTTCAAACTTTAAGAGATGCGCTGCTTTCCAAAGATGTCTAGGTTGGGTTGCCTGAAGTCTAGTGTTCTTTATGCAAGCATTGTGCTTTGCTTCATCCATTCCTTGGGCTAGGAAATTTGCCAGGTTTTGTTTGATGTAAATCTTATCAAATTGCAACATTCTTGTAATCTTTGATGAAGTGGTCCTTGATATCCATGTGCTTTGTCCTAGCATCGTATACAACATTCTTCACTAAGTATATTGTGCTTTGATTATCATGATTTAGAATGTACTTACCTTGTGAAAGTCCAAGCTACTCAAGCATTTGTTTCAACCAAATGATTTCCTTCAATTGTTTTGTTAAGACAATGTATTTATTTTTAATGGTAGGTAAAAATTTGGCTTTTACTCAGGAACTAATATTTGAAAGCAAAATATTGAATTGGCCCAAAACATAGAATGGACAAAGCTACATAAAAACTTCCAGCCTCAGTTGGAACTTAGAAGCGAAAGAATTCGAAAAGCAAAAATAAAAATTGGAACTGAAACCAAATTTTTACTTGCTTCTGCTAAGAGCCTCTATCATCTTTTGCTTCCATAAAAGGAATTCTGAAACTAGTAGGCAAATCCTCTATCATCTTTTGCTTCCTCAAAGGATTACTTCTTTTCTTCTACGTCATTTTGAAGTCTCACATACCTTTGTAGCGATTTGTAAAACAACATATCTTTGTTAAATATTATATCGCATAATCTGATCACCTTTTGCTACATTTGATCTCACAGTTTGTAACCACAATCATTTCCACTATATCCAATGAAGATACATTTCCTTGCACTCTTAGCCAACTTGGATGCATTTTCTAAATGAGCACAAGTAACACATCCATCAGTTCTAAGATGCAAATAAGAGAAAGAACTGCCACTTCAATGAAGCTTTAGTGTTTCTCCATACAAACCATCATGAGGTGACCTTTTCATTAGATAGACAATAGCATTGGCAATTTCAGCACAGAAAAGCTTGGTCAATCCTAATTGTGCAAGGGTTGTTCATCCACTTTCCATTATAGTTTTGTTGTACCTTTTAGTCATCCTGTGGCATTTCTGGCATTGTCTTATGATGGACAATACGTGCATCTTTGCAAAATTTAAACCAATGGGAAATGTACTCACGTCATTATCAGTAAATGCCTTTTAAATTTAACACCTGCATTCATTTTCAATCCTATCTTTCAAAATCTTTAAAACATGGAGGTTCTCTGCATTTGATTTCGAAGGGTACAAGCATACTTTTTTAGAAAAATCGTCGAAAGGTGTGATGAAATAGTAAACACCCTCTAGTGAGTCATGTGGCGTGGGACCAACCAGATCATAATAAACTAATTCTAATTTCTGAGAATTCAGATTACTACAATTTCATTTGGAGTTGACTGTTTTAACTTTTTCAACTATACAATCAGAACAGAAATTAGGAGATTGATAGTTTTGAAATTAGTTCTTTTGACTTGTGTATCTGTGTACCTTGATTGCTTGTATGACTGGGTTGTTTTTGCCAGGTTACAACTGTCTTTTCCCTTACTGCTTAGACCTGTTCTATAGACACATCAACATGCAAACTACACATCGATCTTTCCTTTTCTCTTAGAGTTATCATAAAAGCTTGTTTGCTAGTTTGGTTCTTGCTCTAGTATGTGACCTATTAACAAAAGAAATCAACAGAATTAGGTGCGAAAGTTCTATTGGACATTTGGCAGCATTAAGCCATTTCATGCTAGGGAAGAAACCAATGAAATAAAGAAACTTTGAATCTAAAATGTGATGGATCAAGTTTGTTAGAATCAATCGAAATGTGGTTAGTAATATGTCATTGACACAATGTTTTGATAGACAAGATTGAAATTCTTCTAAAGGATGATTTGGTAGATCATATTGTTACTCATAGTGTTTTATTACTTCACTATGTAAACTTTTACTGATCCTGGTGGTTATCTTCTGAATGTATGATTGCGAGATTTTTATTTAATGCATTGGTTTTGTTGATATGCTTTAGGATGTTATGTACATGTTCTTTACCCCTCAATTTAGAATGTTTTCTCATATTTTAATTACAGGATAGTAAATCAAAAGTATGCTTCCATTTGTCACGTTTTATTTTTCTGCCAGACAGTTTTTTGAAATTAATCCATTTAAATCATGAAGTCTTATTGTAATTGCAAACTTTTTATTCTAATTAAATGAAGTATGTTTTGATTGCAGCCAAAGTGGAATCCTTTTCATACACTAGCAGCTTCTGGACAAATTCTTATTTTGGATGATGTGTTGAAGCAGGGCATTGATGTTAATGTCACCAATGAGGTACTTCTTTTATTTGGTGAATGGTCCGTTATTGAGAATGAAATGATTTTTATATTTGTTATTTATGTTCTATTAGAGCTTTAATCTTATTTGTGATTTATGAAAATCAAATTTCATTGGAAATGATGTATTATTCTCATGGCTTACAAGCTATCTCTGTTATGACATTGGTCTCTCTCACTTAGGTTCAGGTGAGGATCATGTCTAAGGAGCTCCACAAATTTAGCTTCATGAGCATTAACATTAGTAGAAACTATAAAGAGTTTGCTTTAACTTGAAAAACTCTTGCCTCTTTTTCTCTAGGTACAAATGAGTGACACGTTTTTCCTTAAATATCTCCATAAGCTTATCCCACGTAAGATTATCTACATTGGCAATTTTGACCACCTTTGTTTTTCACCATAGGTTTGCCTCACTTTGTAGCATGTGCCTTCTCTATAATAAAATATCCCTAGGTGTTAATAATTTTTTCCATGTTACTTAATCATGCCTTAGCCCTAGTAGGATTTACTACCCTTATAAACATTTGGATTAAGCTTCATGAACACTTAGATAAGGTTTCTTAGACAAATTAATTGTTGTGGACTTTAATTGCCTAAGCATTGGACTTGATATTGTTCCATTCCTTGATCCATCATTTGCATAAAAGCAGTAATTATGTTAGCAGGGTCTATGTTCACATTTTCTAATTTCCCAAAGGATTGTGATCTTGAAAATGAGGTCTATTATTTACTAATATTTCCTCATTGGCTTCTTCTTGACCATTTGAAATAATGCTATGATTCTCATTCCTTTAAGGCATCTCGGAAACTCTAGGTTCAAACTAGTTCTTGCTCCCGTTTCCACACTTCTGATATACTTGCATGAGACTTCTACAAGGAGGTGGAAGGATAAAGTATTAGACCTTTATAGTATACACTAGGCTAAGATATCAACTTTACTTATACATTAAAATACAAGGTTTTCATTGATGAGGCGTCTATTGGCAATTTTTATTCCTTTGTAAGCCCCGATGCATAGAAATCTTTATGTACATTTAAGCTTATAATCCAGGTCGTTTCGGAGTGTGTTGTCTACCCCAGGTGGTGCATTTCTGGTGTAGCCACCCTGATATCAACAAATCACTTCCATTACAGGTTTGAAAACTATAAACACCTGTTGGGGTCAAGTGGATACCATAGTGCACAGCCAGAAGGAATTGTGCATCAAATCGAGCTGAATGATATGCAGGAAAAGCAGCTCAAGTTTATTCATTGAATTTCAGTGTCAATTTATTCATCAAATTATGCCATATTTGATATCAACCGTTCCCTAAAATATTGGATCCATGTGAGAATTTCAAGATCCATACAACTAGCCAATCTTCAAAAATAGATTAACCAATTTACGTATCCACCTATGTTTGCATACATTACAAATAACATGCATACGGGCATTCCCATTATGCAAATTTCTTTAAACCAAATACATTTGACTCACATTCATCAATCCCCACTTAATGTCATGCCCAAAACAGTAGTTTTTCTTTAAACGAATTAGATTTGACTCACATTCATCAATCCCCACTTAATGTCATGCCCAAAACAGTAGTGAAGGACCGACATTAAATAATATGAAAAAGCATATACTTAGGAATAACTTCGAAGACTTGGAAAATAACTTGGAACAACTTGGGATAACATGGGAATTGCTTGGGATCATTACTCATGACAACTTGGAACATATCTCAGGGCACAACTTGGAACGAAGCATCTTGGAAACTTAGGACAACATTTTAACAAGCTGAGATAATATCTTTTTCATGTTCATTTTTTTCTTTGTGGCATGAATATTCAGTAAAAAATGCTTGTGTTTTTTAGTTTTCCATTAACAAGATCTTTTGCACGATCAAAGCAATTTATTGCAACATGTCCTTGTTTTCCACAATAAAATCATTTTCTATCACTTCTATTACTACTGGATTTTTCCTTTTTTGCAATTAATGCATTTGATTCTTCTTGTTGATATCACTTCAATTACTACTTCTATCACTTCTATTATCTTTGTCAACATTTGCATGGAGAAGTGCTAGTTGCACTTAGAGATATCTAAAGTAATAAGTTGTATGCTCATCCATAGTTTTGACTTCATCCATTTTTAAGCCAAATAATTCATGTTTTAGATTGTTTTTTGCCTCTTTCCCAGCTATTCCAAATAGTTTACTTAATGTATTCTAAATCTCGTAGGTGTTGTCGTAGGAATCATCGTAATAATGGAATTTGACACAACCTAACACGAAATTGAGCTAGGCAATCTGATGGCCACGGTCCAGGAAAACTAAAGTTTCAAATAATCTCCCTTAAATCGAAAGGGGACTTGCAGATTGTGCAAAAAATCTGACAATCTAAGCTGAACGTTTTTGCCAAACGTTACAAAATTGAAAGAAAAAACACATGCGTGGAATAGCCAGTAGAGAACGAATAGTGAAACACGTATAATGTAGAGTGAAATGGGACAGAGCGCTAAACAGCATGAGAAAGACAAACGAGCATATATGTGGTTGGCAATAGGAAAAATTTGTAGAACGAGACAGATCTAGAAAAAGCTAAACCTGAAAGGCAAATGCTAGAAATAGAACTGAAACGGATCTAGATGAAACCTAGGAACAGGAAACTTAAAAAAGGGCAGATCCAGATTACAAAGCAAATAATAAAGGAACCTGCTAAGAGATGTTTTGGAACATGTACTAGGGATTAGAGGTGTCTAACAAGGAGTTGTGTTATCCCGTTCTTTTTCCGATGGGTGCACCTGATGTAGATCTATTGGGAACAATTGCAGATTCAGCAACTGATGAAGCAAACGGAAGGATCAGATAAATGCATTGACTTGATTCTGAACAATTTCTCCATGTGTTAGGAGAACAACACAAAGGGGATACAATGTGTTGGTAGGGAAATAGAGAGAAAAAAGGGCAATTATTCTGCAGAGAGGCAATGTCTTTGGAAAGAGATTTCCAAATCGCCAATCACAAGAATGCTGATTGCACTAAGTAGTAGAGACAATTGCAAGTGTTGAGCAAATCTCCAAGAGCTCGATGAAGCAAAAATGACCAATGGTAAAAGATGCCAACCAACTAGAGCCAACCCCTTTTTGTTTAGGGGTATTCTCTTATTTATAGGCTAAAAATGTCTTGTAAATCGTGGGGAAACAATGCAATGGGGCCCAAAATCTTTTGAAAGGTCCTATATAGGAGAATCAACGTATAGATGTAAAAGCTGACATTGAACGTCGAATGCAGGATCAATGTTGGACATCGAAGAGTTGATGTGGTGCAAAAGGTGGACTTGATGCCATACATCAAAAGTACATATGGCATTGGACGTTGAAAGCTAGAGATAGAATCGACGTTGAAGCTGATATCAAATGTCAAAACTGAAAGAAGAGCTAAAATAACATTGCTAATGATGCGAAACACCATTTCTAGCAATTTGAAGATAAAAATTGAGAAACTACATTGCAAAACTACATTGCAGATGGTGTAGGAGGTTGAATCTGGATTGTTGAAAATGGCCTTAAACACTGAAAAACGATAAAATGCACCCAAGTCTCTAACTTATGTAGAAAAAGCCAAAGTAGGTATAATAGTAGGAGGACATGGTCAAATCAATATGGTGTAAATAATTATCATCCAGACCAAGGCTTATGAGAGAAATTGCTTTTAGATCAAGTTTTTCCCATTCTTTCGCCTTGGGAACATCACTTGGTTTTGTCAACTTCTTATTAACAATAGACCAAACTCCATTTTTTATTAAAAGAAGTTGTATCTTCACTTATCATGTATAAAAGTTTCTTTCATTCAATTTTTCAATGTCCTTTCCCATTGTAAATATCTCCCTTTTAACGAGAACAAGAACTTTTAAAGACTTCTAAAATTTACTTCAAAACATTGAATTTAATGACTCTAAACAGTTGATTTTGTGCAAATGTGTTCAATGATCATCATGTAATGTAAACCCATAGTACAAATTTGCAATCCAAAAAAATGGCACCATTACCTTCTCAACCATATGCTGCTAGCTTATTATACCTAGTTCTCAGTGTTGAATGAAGCTTTCCTTAGCCGCAACTTCTTAACCAATTCTAACCCTCATGATCTGTTATGTAGATCTTGGTAAATTAATTCATCAAAAGGGGGTTTTGTTGGAACTTGAAACATTTTTTAACAATATTTACCCCCAAGACCTATAGTCAAATTAGAACTTCATAACTTAGCATTACCCACTAGATCGAACTCATAACTTATACTATTTAGTATATTTTATAATGAAGTGCACTATTGGTTTTAGTATGCACTTTGGAAAATCTTACTCCACTCATTCCAAATGCCCATGTTATGGTTTAGAAGCAAAACATAAATGAATTTAACAAGCCCAAATTCAAAGTAATAGAAGACCATATCTACATATGGAAATATAGTAAAAACATGTAGTTAACACTCAAATCTTAAGAGAAGACAAAGATCAAGTGAAGCCAGAATAGATTTTTTTGTAAAATAGGGACAAAAGCCATATAATTTATATTTGAATTATTATGCTACATAAGACAAGATAGGAAATTATGTTATTTTTATTTGTATCAAAAGAGTGATAGGCAGATGTAATTAGAGAATGGCCCCAATCTCTCATGTCTCTTGAATTTCCAGCCCAATTTTCCATAGCATAGGCTCATCCCATCATATTTTATTATGGCCCCATCATTTGGCTATACATATGTAGGCAAATCAGTTTGTAAGAGATGACATTGATGACATTGAGGCAAATTGATGCTACAACAGTAAGATAGACTAGTTTAGCTATATAGTTATGATATATATCTATTATTTGGCGAAGAGAATTTTTTATATTTTCAAATTAATAAATCTTTTATATTTGGCCCATGTAGAGGCATTGTTTGTTCATTGCGTTTTTGCCCACCAAATGTGCACTGTGTTATATATTAATAAATCTACCATCTTTGTGGCCGTAGCAAAGAAAGCCCATTGTTTCGGTTTTTTATTTATATATGCGAATGTTTCTGTTTCGTTTGAAAACCAATGTTTTGATGTGGTGATGTTGACAAACTTCACCCCCCTCCCACCCACCATTGTGCTAGATGTGTTGGCCTCTTGGCCAAAATTATGTTATGAAATTTTCTATTCCAATACGTTTCATCATCCATCATCAGTTCATCATATTCATCAACTCTTTATTTTAAGAAGTTGAATAATCACATTCGGGGCCACTCTTGTGTAACAAATTTCAACTATCAAATCAGCTCAAATCAATTCCAAATTTTGTAGGTAGGTAGATTGTTGAAACGGTTTTGTATCAAGTATTCACTCACTTCATAACTCTCAGATTGAAGAGATATTCATCTTGCAAATTACAAATTTTTATTTTGGAAACTGAACATTTTTATTCAAGGCCCATGTTTGTGGAAGATGATGAGTAGACATTCCACAAATTTAGGAGTTTGATCTCATCCTTCTATCTTTTCTAAATAAGATGAGATCCTAGTTGTCCATGCTTATCCATATCCATGCTTATCTATATCCATGATTATCTCATCCTTGAATGTTGTTGGAAAAATCCAACCTTATATATTTGTAGCAGCACATAATCATCATAACAGATCGAAGATTAGCAGATTAAGAGAGTTTATTTTTGTTCTTTACTTTCTGCTCAGCATAGGTAGAAGATCCAGGGCCCTTTAGTTTAAGGTTTTTCAATTTTCGGGTGAGATTCGGATCATTAAATAAATTTTAATTGGTCTGAAATTTTACAGGTTTATAGATTGTAGAACAAGCTTTCCAACAAGCCTAAGATCACTCCAAAACTTACCTAGATCATGAAGATATCATAACTACAAAATCATAAAAAATTTCAGTTTTTCTCAATTGGGCCTCCCACATCATCTGATATATTGGGCTACCAAATATCTGCAAAATAAAAATTTCATTCGAATCTTCTTATATCTAAAAAATCAACACACACCACATGTAGCAGTACACTTTTTGGTGCACCGCCTCCCCCATCCCCCTCCCTCTTGCCAAGCTTAGAAGAGCAACGCCAAAGATTTTAATTATCAAACATCAAACAAATCTAGTGTACCTTTAGTACACATGAAACATGTCAAGAGTTTTTCCATCACAGGCACCACCTCTTGGTGCTTCTTGAAGTGGCAAGTCTATGTCTTATACTGTGTCAAATTTTGTTGTATCTCCTCTTCATCTATCATATGTTATGTCTAACCCCAATGTTGGGTGTTTATAATGTTTTAAAGGTAAGGGACTAGCTTTACTTAGTTGGGGGGAATGATAAGATATCTAGTGACAAATTTACATAGAAATCTTGATGCACACTTAAGCTTATAGTGTAGGTTCGTTTTGGAGTGTGGTGTCAACAAACCACTCTTGTTTCAGTTTTGAAAACTATAATACCAAAGGAGGAAAGCCTGAAAGGAACTTTCATTTCCGTTTTTTCCTTTGTGGGGGGTTTTTTCCTTCACCTTTTTTTGTTTTGTTTTGTTTTCGTGAAAAGCTTATCCTCATCCCTTAGGTAAGTGTGCAATTTTTTTCTGCATTTTGAGTTATCACTTCATTGTGCAACAAGACTTTGTCAGAGTGCAGACATGCTTTCATAGCTTGGAACTGTTTGCTTGACACGGAATCAAGTTTTGGTGGAATGAATAAAGCTTATTGATTTCCTTTAACTTTTAAGTGTATTTTGTTGAACCTTGAGGATGACATCTTATTAATATTTATATGTATTATATTTAGAAATTATAATTAAATTAGTTTTCTTGAATAGATTAGGGTAGTTGTGTGGAGTGGAGCTTGCGATGATTCAACCTTGCCTGAAGAGGTCATACTTGTCCAGAATGGTGTTAGGTAATCAAAGTTATGATTGAGGATACTTTATCACTTTCATTTATGTGTCGCACCTGTTCCATAAGGAATTACGACCCAGTTTGTGTGTAATTTCTGTATTGCTCCTGTCATGCAAGGGATTGTGACGTGAATGTATGTTTCATTTCTCTTCCATGTGTGAATGTTGCACCTGTTCTGCAAATGGTTGCAACGATATTAAATTATTGTTTTATAATTTATATTTATAAAATACATAAAAAATATAAAAATATGATTCCCTTCATTGTGGCAACACAGGTTTTCTACTTGTAACATATGTATTATAACATTTTTATTTGTTGAATGGAACAATATAAACAACTTTGCAATTCACATTCTCATTGTCTTCAAAGTTTACAACTGGCTAGCTATGCATACCATTCATAGACCTATTGTTATCTTGGCTAAGGGGGCCCCTTATAAGCTTTGATACCAACATATACAAATGCAGGGCACTACAACTTAGCAATTTTAAATTATGCATAGCTAAACATAATCAGTTATAAAGAGAGTCAAATTGGAGGAGAACATATTATATATAAAACAAATAAATTGTAATAGAAGATACAAGAACATTATAGCAGCTGAGGATCGATCTCCATATTTATTGATTATACCGTTAGATTTATTTATTATACCGTTACTAACGATACAATCTTCATAGTTCAAAAAGTAGGAAAATCAAAAATTAACTGGTACATGTTATTAATCTTGTTTAAATGAACAGCTAGCTAGCAAGCACAAGAATCAATAATTCATAAATCACATCATTGGAACCCTTAATAGAAGAATCAAGACAGCCACAGCCAACAACAATCAACAATTTGTCATGCATAATGATAGCAAATAAGTTGCTAACACACTAATATTTAGTACATGTAATATCACATGTGTAGCCAGTAGAGAAGATCCAGTAGTAACTATGTTGCTTTATTTCCTGTAAGAGCGATATAAAAGCCTTAGTCCATATGAGACATACATGAACCAAAAGCCAAAGATCTATTATAGAAAGTCATATTCCAAATATTCTAACATCTTAGATTTTTTGACATAGAGAATACCAGTTATTCTCGTGAAATGAATGGTTGTAATATTCCCAAATTGAAATATCAAAGAAAACAATTTCAGGTTCTGAAATTATATATTAATCCTATCTAACTTTGCTAATAAGAAAAATGTAGTGGGACAAGATTATTAAAAGATCTGCAAGCTTACTATAAAATCTAAGCAAAAGTCCTTTGATTCTGTCTACAGATCTGATTTTTTTTTTTTAATTTAAGGATCAATTTCTATTTTTTCTCAGACTATAAAAATATATCTCAAGCTGTTCATTGACAAATTGTTTAGGGCTATAGCTCAGTTGGTAAAGCACGTCGTGGGTGAGCAACCCTTCTGAGAATACTCATAATGGGGGAATCAGTGTGCTGACAGTTTGTTTATAACCAAACAATCAGCCACAAGAAACATGTAAATCAATAATTTCAGATCAATTTAATGATATAATAATATTTTACTTTTTCCTAGCAACGCTCACAATACTAAATCATTTCAATTTAACGCTTCTAATATTTTACCCTTTTTTTCAATCTTTAAATGTTGAATGCAATGGTTTTGCTATTAGTGTTCTCCTTTCACAATAGAAGACTTGAGATTGATTCTCCTAGTTAACGACTGCTTGTTAAAACACTGTTGTTAACCAGATAGTAGTTATATTCTTCAAAACAATTGGTAGCAAAAGTAATGTGCAAAAATTTAAAAATTTAAGAAATCACTGGTCATGCTTAGCGTCGATGAACAACGCTCACCAGAGTAAGCCTGCTTTGAGACGGATTAATAGTGTGGTATCTTGCTGTTGGGGGTCTAGTTTTGGTGGATGATGTCATTATTTTGACTGAGCACATTTTGTCATCTGTAGCTTGGCTTGCTTCATTGCATCACTAATGGTTTTCCAAGTTTTCTCCTTGGTTGGCCTGCTTTTATTAAACTTTCGATCTAACATTAAAGGGTTGTAGGTGTCTCTGATTTGCATTTTGGGGAGCAAATTTGTATCCCTAAACTATGGTATTTATTGAAGTCATATTTAATCTGCTGTACTTGAAGATGAAACCAAGTTAAATATTCATTTTGCTTTAGCAGCTTATCAACAGAATGATATTTTTAGGGGGTCAGCTAATTGTTTGATGGAAACATGATGCAGGATGGTATGACTGCTTTACATAAAGCAGTCTTGTGCAAAAAGGAAGCTGTGGTGAGTAGATTGCTTAAAAGGGGAGCGAATCCACATCTTAAAGACAAAGTAAGCTCACATGTTCCCGTGTTAATGATCGAGTTTAGTAAATCTATATCAATATGCTATTTCTTAACTGCAGATATTCTTGTCACAGATAACAACAGTGTGCCTTTAGGTCGCTGGCTTATTGATGCCATCTGTTTAGGAAAATATTAATTTTATCGGCACTTATTATTTCCTTATTCATTATTGTTAGCTTTAGTTCTATTATAAAGTTATTAGTTTCCAGAATTCATGGTTGTACTTGAAAATTTTAAGCATTTAGAACAAATTGGTCATAGAAAATATTTTGCCATACTGAATTCGATTCTGCAACGAGTTCTGTAATATGTGTTTTTATACGAGCTTTCAGAGTGGTGCAACGGCATTGCATTATGCAGTTCTAGTTGGTGCAACTCAAACAGTAAAGCTACTAATCAAACACAAGGTTGATGTTAATGCTACAGACAACGTGAGTTTCAAGTTTGATTATCAGTCAATATATGTGTCAACAAATGTTTTATATTCCAGAATAACGTAGTCTTGGTTGTGTATGGTTGAATGTGTTCCAATTTGGACAGGATGGCTGGACACCCCTGCATGTTGCAGTACAAACTAGGGTTAGGTACATAGCCAAGGTATTGTTACTTAATGGAGCTGACAAAACTATTAAAAACAAGGTAGGCAAATTATAGCTGGATTTTTTTGCGAATTGCGTTGCTTGTCATGCAATCTTAATTTAGTTTAACAATTCTAGGAGGAAAATGTTGTTGAGCATGGGTATTTATTTGGAGCTCTGAAGTATTTGAAGGTTGTACACATGATGTGTATTTCTTTTCGATGTCCAGGATGGAAATACGGCTTTTGATGTAGCTATTAGCATGGGGAAAGGGTTCAGGACGTATGAAATAACAAAGTTGCTGAAGCTTGTTCCATCAAATCATGTCTAGGTTCTATGTTTGTATGTAAAGCTCCTTTTTCCCCCGTTTTCCTTTTTTTTTTTTGTGGGTATTTTCAAAACATTTTAATGGAATCAGGTGGAGTAGTGCTTTCCATGATGTAAGTTTTCCTTTTGTATTAGGAAAATTTCATGATAAATTAAGTTACGGGAAGAAAATTTAAAAGAAACCTGAGAATAGCGAACCAAGGTTTGTTTATACATTAGCATCTCTGCCTGAGTTATTGCCCCGATGGTTCAGTAGTTCGGAAATACAAACCAAGTTTCCTTTCCCATTGTTTTAAATTTTTTTTTCTACGTTACTGCTTTTCACCGATGTTAATGTAATGCATATTTAAACATAAATAATTTCAAGACATTTGTGTATATGTTTCTTATTACTAAGTGTGTTAATGGGATGTTTTTAAGATAGTTTTACAATGTGGGGATTTGAGCTAGCTACCTATTGGCGCTAGAAATTTAATGCATGAGCAAAGATCATCGAGTGACTGTGTCACACCAAACAATATACCAAAAAATATTTTTAAAATTTAACTTAAACTGTACACCAGCGGGGTGGTGCTTTAAGCATCAAAACATGCTTACGTTACATAAATAATAAATATCACATCAAAGTTACTGCAATCCATGTAAAATTCATTTTCTATATATAAAAAGTTCATCTATCTTGACCAATACAAGATATATACTGAACTTATGACCTAACCCAGGTACCATTTACATAGGAAATATGCAGGTAGAATTTAATTATTTTTAAAGATTTATAAGATTTTATAAATGAATGCCCCCACTTTATACACCCACTCTTGGAAGTGTTGTGTTGTTGTATGTTTAGATGTGTATGTGTTAATGTGTTAAAATAGTAATTTATATTTCATGAAGTAGTTTATGTTTGGTTGCGAATTATAATGTTTATAGTTTGAAATGTACATTTGTTTGCACATTTGGTAATTCGTGAAGCTATCTCATGAGTAGTAGTGCACAAAATGTTGTGAACATGTTGTAGAGACTCTATTCCACCATGCATTTTTTTCATATTCCCAGTAATTCAGAATTTCATAGTGAATGTAGTGTTAAAAAAAGTCCACTAATATGAAGAAGATTTTATTCAATAGCCTAATTCATATAGCTAGCACGAACATAGTAATGGTAACGACAACTCGAATTTGGAAAATTGTTTGCAACAATATTTTGAAAAAACTTAGTTTATAGCACAAGTACTATAGTGGTACCTCAAACATAAATCAAACATGCTAATTTGGCATGATTATGTTAGGTGTAAGTTTTTACACAAGTATTGTGTGTTGCTACAAGCTTAGGAATACATATAGTTAAATAACTTTTTGGGGGTGCTAGGGGATGTTAAATTATAACTTTATAACTTAATATTGTCTACTAGAATTAAACTCATAACTTGGAGTTACCAAATAAAGAGTCTTAGCATTGGGTTAATACCTCATAGTTTTGGGATTTTGACCTTTTCTCTATAACCAAGCAACTTCTTTCCCTACCCTACTTAAAACCAAAAGAAAAAACAAAAAAGAATATGTAACTTGTTACTTTCAATTGGAATTTGAAATAATTTAACTACATGAATATCCCACGATATATTGCCAACATGATACACTAGAATAGGACTTATATTGACAACCTCGTACATAACATGGCAATGAATTAACCACTTAAGCTACCTATGACTTGTTTAACAATGTTATCATTATCAATCTTATGAACATCAAAATTATGATTTTATTTACATGTAATTTAAAAAGAGGTGGGAATTTGAACTAAAATTACATCAAGATAATTGTTGGGGATTGAACCAATGACTTGTAAGTAATCCTATAAGCTACATGTGCTAACCAACTTAGCGATTGCATGTAATGATACCACATTGTAATGATAGACAACACCATATCAATTACAATTTTTAGTAAGTTTTGAAAAAAAGAAAGATTGGACACAAAATATTGCATGTGTTGTGTGAAAAAAAAAAAACCTAATTGTTAATGTTGGGAATATTCTACTTTTCCAAATAGTTGTTGGAACCAAAAGTACAACTATATGTACCCTAAGCCATATGATCAAGAAAATACTTTGACAGAACTTGAAAAGAATATAATGATGTCTTATAATAACGATGGGCTTGAAATTATGATTATGCTTACACTAAGAATAAACACAAGAAGTTTAATATAGCTTAGTATTGTAGCATTCTTAAGTCTAGAGTATATGTATTGATGAGCAGTGGAGCATCCAACACTTTACCATACAATTCACGATTGCCCACATGCGACCAGATCGTAATCTACAGATGGACAATTTTATTATGCTAGTAATTGATGTTGAGTTTAAGATTATTATCTTCCCACTTTGAGTTAGTGAAGTCTAAGTGTATGGTTTAATTCGTAGTGAGGCATATGTTAAGTGATGTTGTTAGGCTTTGATTACTCCTAGTTACAAACATAATGAGAGTTATGAATAACAATCTAAATCGAAGTAATAAAAGTAATGTAAATCTACTTTAGCCTATAGTGATGAGCATCTAGTTCTGGTCTACTGTACACACCTTAGGCTCATGTAATCGTTATTGGGTTACCAAGTATTATGCTATTCGGCGAACCAAGTAATAACACTACTTGGATTACCAAACGATTACACTTAAGCACTCAAAACTAGTCGTACTCCTTTTGGTTTACTAATGAACAAGTAAAGTACTTTGAAAATGTAAAGAGTTAACTAAGTAAGCATGAAAATTAATCTAAGTAAAATAGTAAAACTAAGTGGATGTTACAATGATGAAAAACAATCTCAGTCTTTATTTCCGATCATGAACTATGCCCAAGTACATTTCACTCAAATAAAGATTTCACACAATTGCTAATGATCACATTGCAGGCATTTACTCTATTGCTAACCACAAAAACAAATTGCAAGAGTTCTACTAAGGGTGGAATGGAAAATTTATGGATTGTGCCCTCAAGTGTTAGTATTTATAGGGCTACATGCATCCCAAGACATTGTATCAACAATGTTGTAACATGGGTTATGACATTGTATCTACATCATCGTTGCTAAGATATCGCGGTGCAACAAAAACTAACTTTATCACACCCCCATGATTGATTGGAAACTTGTCCTTGAGTTAAAACAAAATGAGGATAGAGTCCCTTACAAAATTGAGAGGTAGATTTGACTTGACATGACTTACTAACCATTTATATGACTTAGAATGCTACATTGGTGTGTTTACAAAAATGGCATAGTAACATGACATGACAAAACAAAACAAAATAAAAAACTAAAGTAGCATGATGTAGTTAATGTTCCAGGTGGTGGTGGTTCTTCCATTGGCTTCTTCCCCTTGTGATGAGTGGCAAGGTACCCCTACGCCCAACCATACGAATCACAAAGCGTTCACATGCGATTTAGTCGAATTTTGTGGACTTCGTCATTTCTAGTGCACTAACCCTTTAGGAAGTGAATCTAGCCTTAAGGTCAATCGTTGTCTTCCCAATTACACTTGTGATGTTCATGGTATGGTGAAGTGTAACTAAGGTATTCGATTTTTATCATTTTTTATGTTTTATAGATCGATGCCCAAATATGGATAGAAGTAATTTGATTAACTAATCTAAATTGACTAATTTACTAATCATTTAACTAATCCTAACATAAGTATCCGTTCCCACTTTTTGTACACGTCTTGAACCCACGTATCTATTGTTGGGCAACCAAGCGCTATGCTACTAGGTGTATCAAGCAATAACACTGTTAAGATTACCAAATGAATGTGTGTTACGCTTGACATGGTTGTACTTACATATTTAATCTATCTAGCTTAATAACCTCATTAACTTAATTGCTAGAAAATATTTGCGAAATAATTGAGAACAATTAACAAATAATTGAAAACATTGAATGCATAAATAAAAGAGCTAATCTATTCAAAGTGCTGCAAGGTTTATCAGAAAACTCATCTTTATTGTTGCACACACTGTCGTGGTTAGGTACAACAATGCTTGAATAAATATTTTTACACTCAATGACTCTTGCTATGGGTACTTAGGGAAAAAATTCTGACTTTTGAATGGAAAAAATGCAAGAGCTTCGCTGTTACTGAAATCTAGATTGCTATAAATGTAGTTGAAAGATGTGTATTTATAGGCGATAGATAGACACTACGTTGACAGGGCCTTGTCAATGCAGGGCGAGATGTGTTAACGAGGCCTCGTTGACGCAACCAACCAATGACAACTTATCATACCCCCTAACTAAATGAAAACTCGTCCTTGAGTTCTTTTATAAAATTGGAAAGGTATGGGATTATTGATTGACTTTTCTTCAACAAAAAAATTGACTAACTTTGACAAAAAATGGAGTGCCCAGGTGTATGGATCAACACATTATAAAAATGGTGGTGTTTAGGACACAAAATTGAATACCATGATAAAAATCTTCAACAATTGGACAACACATTCCTTGATGGTGTGAAGCTTGTTGGAGAAGATCAAATGGTCCTAGGTGGTGGTGGTCCTTGAGGCTCCGAGGGACCCTCATTGGCTTCATGCATTGGCAGTGGTTATCCTGCTATTGTTGCAACTTCAGAAAGGAGGAAAAAAGCATCCAATAGTGCTTTCATTTTTTCCTCCTTACTCCTAGGATCATGCATCATCCACACAACTTCCCCAATGTGGGTTGGAATAGGAACATCCCAAGGAGACAGGATCGTTGGAAACAACTAATTAACATTGATGAACTAGGTAGCGGATTGTTTGCGTTCAATGTCAAATGCTCGCACTGTGTTCTTCAACTCCTAGTAATCATTCATTTGTCTAGCTAGGTCCTCAGCGATGGATCATTGATCTATGAATCACCCTTTGAGGACTTTGAGTTTAGCATTAGTAGTCTTAAGCATTTGCTTGGTGTCCTTATGGTGTTTAAATTTGGTCTCGTATAGCAAATATAAGCTAGCCACTTATTTCTCTAATTTTGATCATGGCCATCTGGCTGTCAGCATTGCTAGTTTTACGTAATGAAGATTGGCCAACTCCATATACTCTATCATTTCTTTGATTTGCAACTCCTTCAAGTGGATCTCTGCTTTGTTGTAGTCATTAATCCCATCAAGGATGGACTGCCACATCTCTCTTCCTTGCTAGAGTTGTCAGAGGGCTTCATTTACTTTAGCCTTTTCCATCTAGATTTTTTTTCATTAATTTCCTTTTGCAAGCCAACCTGGTTCTTGTAGTGATTTTTCACTCTCTCAAATTTGAGAGCTTCGTTCTTCTAGGCAATGACCTTGATGGAAGACTTTTGTCGCAAGGTGCATACCTCCTTCATTGACAGAGTGCGATTCTCTGTGGCCAATTTCCTTAGTTTAGTGTTGACCTTGGTAAGCTACTCCTGCTATTGATGGATGAACTCTTATTTTTGATCTCTTTGATCATCAACATTTTGCAGGCGATGATTTTGCACGATCAATGCTTTATTCTCTTGACACATATGATTCAAGTCCTTTTTGATTGAGTGCATTTCAGCTTCTGCCACATACTATTTGAAGATGGCCATTACTGCTTCCTCCTCAACCTTTTTAAATTATTCTTGAAGTTTTTTGATAGCTTCATCTCTTATCATTGCTAAGCTGAGGATTGTTTGTTTTACAAGTTGGTCATGAAGTTCAGCAACCTCAGCAGCCAAGCGTTGATTTTGCTCTTGGGTCGTTTCTAGTTGCCCTTCCAAAATGATGTATCTACCCCTTGCATTTAGCAGCTTCAATTAGGTTGTGGTGATGTTCTTCGGGAGATCAAAAATGTCCAAAGTTGGTTTCCTGGTTCCTACTAGTCATTCTAACAACTGTTCGTGTTGGGCTACGTTTAATTTTCTACTGACCATGCCTACGAATGTCTGCACATCTTGGAGTGCATATACATATAGTATAGATGTTGAAAATGTATTCAATGCTTCAGCTACATGGTCAGTTACCACCTCTGCCACTGTCTCTTTCCCTTAGTGTTGCATCACCAGGATAGTTGCCTCTTCACCTTCCTCCAACAGCATTGAAAAAGTGGTAGCATTCCTAGAGATTTCTGGGAGTAGATGATGTGTTGCTAATGATATTTTCACCTCTCAAGCATTGTGAGCTGACCTCGAAGGTAGTTGCATTTTTTGGGCAGAGAAAATGGAACCACCTCTCTCCATTTGGCTAACTATTCGGGCCACCTCATTAAGGTGACTTATTGTTGGTTGATACACAAATGGATCCGTCCCACTCGTTCTTGCTTATTACTCTTGTTCACTCAAGAGCCATTCTCAGATTTGTCGTAGATGCTCAAGGACTGTGAAGGCCTCTAGTGTTGTCTCCTGAGTGGGTGGTGGTGGTGGCAACTCCTCTTCTTGAGTGGTTGTTAGCATCTTATCCTTCATGATTTCCACCCATGAGGCCAAGGGAACATGCCTAAGAGTGTCATTTGAATAGCAAACAATACCTACCCTTTTGCAAAGTTTCCTGATAAGGCATGGAAAGGCTAGGATCTTCCTTCCACATTTGTTCTCCTTGAAGTGCTTTTCAATCTCCAAATAAATTAGCTATGGAAGGTTAACGGTAAAAATTTCCTGCTTAGAGCGGTGCATGCTCGAGCGGAGAAGGCAATCACCTTGGTTGGCCTCACTGTTGGATTGAGGTGATAGGTCACAATCTTGAAATAAATTTGCTCTGCCAATGTGAGCACACCATACTCCTTACAGTCCACCCTGTAGCATCGCTAGGTCCATTCCCTTTTTGCCTTAAGATCACCTTTTGTTGATATTTCCACCAATTGTGTTCTAATGTTTGGCAACCCTAGTGCTTGTGCAATAGCTTCCACTAAATAGGACATTTGAATGTCCTCAATTTTTACAATGGACCCTAGCCTTCGGCAATTCCAGAAGGGATAAGTCTCTCCCATGTACCATTCCCTACTGGTTGTGATGATTGGCCACATGGGAGAGGTTTGTAATTGTGTTTTGACATCCTTTGGATCTTTTTCCAAAAATGACCTAAAGTTTATCTCTTGAAGAATTGATCTTTGGATTTCTCAAGACTTGATGATGTTTAGGCAAGCTTAAGTTAGAGTGACCTCAAGCCTTGGCATAGGTCCAGGTACTTCTCCTTGTTGGGATTGTTTGGTAGGCACTTTTTCCTTTGGAATTTGTTGAATAGATTCCACTTCGAGTTCTTCATGAAGAGGTCTCGTTGCATGGGTTATCTCTTGTTGTTCTTGGCCTTGTTCCTGCTGGTCCCCCCTAGCTCTAGGTCATTTCTCCCATGGTTGTGAGGGTTCTCCTTCTTGTAAACATTTTTGTTTGGGTGCCATCTGCAATCACAATAAGACCATGGATTAGCAATCATTATGTAACCTTAAAACAATTCGAATACCTTACCTCTTGAGGATAGTTACACTTGGCTAAGTTGTGATTATGGTTGATTTAATTAATTCCATTGTTATTTTTATTTATGTGTTGTCATTGATAAATATCAAAAGATTTGATATTTTCATGTTGTGAAGATTGCTAATCCTTGGGGAGATTTAGAAAAAAATTTTGAAAATTTCATCGGAAACCTTAAGGCTTATGGCCCCCATAATAAAGATCTTACCTCTAGTAAGTGTAGGATCAAAAAATAGAGTGATTTGGACAAACAGTTTGAAAGTTATGAGCTTTGGAAGGTTTTTGGGCTTTGAAAAATTACAAAATTTTTTTGTGTTATGAGCAAATTACAAAAAATTCCAAAGTGTTTGTTGGTATGTATAGTATTTTTGCCTTGCATCGCTGATGCCTCATTGATGGGGCCTTGTTGACATAGTCATTGCATCGACGAGGCCTCATGGACACAGCTATTGACCACTGTTGAATTCCATTGACTTTGGTCAAACTTTCAAAATACAAGGAAATTTTCAATGAAATTGGGGTCAAATAAAAGCTTAGAAGACCAAGAATAGTATGAAATCATGAGAAGAGGATGTTGAAGTTCATAAATTTGAAAAAATGAAGAAAATTGATTTAATGGATGAATGCAATGAAAGATTAAGGAGTACTAAGTGGTTTACACAATGGAGAATATGAAATATAAGATTGTAGTGATGTCAAAGGTAAGGAACCTTAACTAATCAAGCCAAAAGCTATGCAAGTGGGTCCTCCCCATAGCAAGCTCATGTCCTTTTTGCCCTTGCATAACCTCAACTAAGGGGTCCATGTGCCCCATAGTCGATTTAATGATCATGACAAGTTAAGGACCAAGATGAAAGAATCCACTCAAGAATCCCAACACATCAAACTAAGACATAGAGCATAACATAGAACCTAGCAATGAGGTGAATTATGGCAAATGGATGGATGATAGAAAAGGTGGAATGGAGTTCCAAATTGAGGTCATAAGAAGTCCCTTGTGGAATTTATGGTTAAAATAACCCAAGAAGTTCCATCCTCAGTCTAGACCAAAACCATCCACATTTAGTGACTTTGCATTGCCACTCTAAGATTGATCCAGCCACTTGAGATACAAGAGTGTTTTCACAAAACAACCACTGTTCCACAAAGAGGAGATAGAGGAGTAGGAAGTGAGAGAGAGAGAGAGAGAGAGAGAGAGAGAGAGAGAGAGAGAGAGATGGCCTTAGTTAGACAAAACCTTTAGGCATAAGTGCATGTCTTTCAAGTTTCATAACTAGTGCTTGTAGCCCTTTTATTTATCCAAGAGGTGTGCTTTGAATTCCCATAGTTTTTTTTAAAATGGAAACCACACCATGCAAGGACTTATTCATGTCAAAGGGATGTGCTTTGAATTCCCATAGTTTGTTTTGTTTAATTTTTTTTTGAATGATGAGAACCACACCATGTAACAATGTTATTTGTCTTCCTATTATTGGGTGGTATGGAACGGTAAGAAGTCCATGAAAAACACTCAAGCACTCAAGCACTCAAGCAAGAAGAACAGTACAAAGAGTACTGAGTCCCCTTGAAATCACACCCTTTACAAACCTTTTGATCCTTCCTAATTCTGGAACTACATAGGTCACTTATTGATTAAAAGTTTCTCTAATGAAAAGGGACCTCAAATTTCCAGAACAAGGAAAACCATAGAGTTCATTGGATGGGTGGATGACATGGACTCACTGCCTGTTCCATGAAAAATAAACCATGTCAAAGTCATCAGACATTAGAATTCAAAAATAGAAACCAAACGTCGACAATCACATATTAAGCACAAACCATCATTAGTAAACAACAACAATAGCATTGTGTCCTACAACAATAAAGCAGATTTATTAGCAAAAATGAGAAAATACCTCAGTTAAAAAAAAGGAAACAAAATAAAGTAAAATATATAAGAAAGTGTTAAATAATCAAGAAAGTTAAAAGGCACAAAAAATGGCATAAAACTAGAAAAATTTGAAAATCAAAATTTGTAAAATAAAAAAATGTGAAAAACAAAAAGGTAGAAAAATTAAGAGGCCATGATAATGGTTAGCACAAATGGCCACCTCCCCCATGACTCAATTGGAGGAAGGAGATTCAAAAAATAGAATGTGGTTGTCTATCTATTGAGGTGGTAGTTACATTGGTTAGTCTTGGTTCTAAGAAAGGTTTGACTTGTTGGATATTGACCAATTACTTTTTATTTGGGCTATCAGGTTTGTAAATTATCATGGCCCTAGAGGGAAAGGTTTGATCAATTATATAAGGTCACTCCCACAATGTTTGGAATTTTGTCTTTTGGGGTACATGTGTATGGTTCTAGTAAAGAACGTTATCTCTGGGTTGAAGTTTTACTTTCCTAATTCTAAGGTCATGACGTTGCTTGCTGAATGCCTTGTTCACCTCATTTAAGGATATTACCACTAAGTGATTTTTGTCTAGCATGTTCAGATTGATCAATCTTTCTTTTTGTGCTAAACTTAGGTCAAAGTTTAGATCATAGGCCGTTGAGAGTGTACGAAGCTCAGATTGAATTAGAAGCATTGGAAGTTTCCTATACACTAACTCATAGGGAGAATATCCAATAGGAAGTTTCCAAGTTGAACGATAAGCCTAGAGAGCATTGTTAAGTTTTGTACTCCAGTCCTTCCTATATTTGCTAATCGTTTACGTTAGTATTTTTGTAATCTCTCAGTTGGTTACCTCTTCTTGACTATTGGCTTGGGGATGGTAAGGTGTTTTTAATTTATGTTCTACCCCTAAGCGTTGCATTAATTTTCTAAATGTGGCACTTGTGAAATGAGCTTCATTATCAGAAATTAGTGAATGTGGTACCCCAAACCTATTCATGATATTTTGTTGTATAAATTTGGCAGTAGTGGATGATGTACAATCAGTAATGGCTACTACTTTTGCCCATTTTGTGTAGTACTTAACTACTACTATAATATACACTTTCCTGTTAGACATGGGTGTGATGGGACCTATGAAGTCAATGCCTTATATGTCAAAAGGCTCCAATGGTTGAATCCATTGTTGAGGGCCTTCCATGTGAGTGGTCATCCCCCCGTCACGTTGACAATGTTCACAAGACTTGATGAACTAGTGGACATTCCTAAAGATTATGAGATAATAGTATCTAGCCATCAGGATTTTTATGGTTGTGCATCTCCTTGCATAGTGACCTCCACAATGCCCTTCATGAGCATCTTGGAGAATGCATAGTTGATCTTCATCAAGGACACACCAATGGATCAGGCCATCAGCACACACCTTGTAAAGGTGTTCATTGATTTTCATGAAGTATTTGACCCGATGAAGAAATTGTTGCTTCTTCCTAAAATCCAAGTCTTGTGGCATCTCTTGAGTGAGAAGATATGTGAGGATGCCATTATACCATATTGCTTTTTTAGACATTTGTTTGTTTATTGCTCCAGTAAAGAGGAGTTCATCTAGAAACTGATCAAAGAGCAAGCTCTCCTCCTTTTTGTTATCCCATCTTAAGCAAGAGAGGTGATCAATGACGACATTCTTAGTCCCTTTTCAATCTACCATAGTAAGATCAAATTCCTTCAAGATCACAAGCCACCGTATAACATGAGGGCTCATTGGCAGCTTATTCATGAGAAAGCGAATTGCACTGTGGTTCTCATGTACAAATACCTTATAACCTAGCACATAATGTCTAAACTTTTCTAACATGTACACCATTGTCATTAATTCTTTCTCCATGGTGGTGTAATTCAATTGTGCCCCCATAATGCTTCTACTCATGCAGTGGATATAATATGGATGTTTCTTATCATCTAGCTGCATGAGCATTGCTCCCAAAGCATAGTTAGATGCGTCTGTCATAATATGGAATGGTTTGGATCAATTTGGTGCTCATAGGATTGGTGTTTCTATGAGTTTCTCCTTTAATTTTTTGAATGTGTGTTCACATTCCTGGGTCCAAATGAAAGGTGCATCTTTCTTTGTAAGTTCTACCAATGGCTTTGAAATCTTAGAGAAATTCTCAATAAATCACTGGTAGTAACCAGTGTGTCCAAGGAACAACCGAACATCTTTAATGATCTTTGGTTGGTGTGTTACTCCTTGGATGGCCCTTATCTTTTTTGGGTCTACCTCAATCCCTTTCTATGAAATTTGATGCCCTAGCACAATGCTTTCTTGGATCATGAGATGGCTTTTTTTCCAGTTGAGCCATAGGTTTATCTCTACACATCTCTTTAGTACTTGCTCAAGTTGGTCTAAGGCTTGCTCAAATGTAGCTCCATAGGTGGAGAATTCATCCATGAAGACTTCAACACCACTACCATTTTTTTGTTGAAAGATACTTAGGACCAAGCATTGAAATGTTACAGGGGCATTGCATAGGCCGAATGGCATCTTACAATATGCAAAAGTCCCCTAGGGACTTGTGAATGTTGTCTTGGCCTGGTCTTCTGGCATGATTTGGATTTGGTTACAGCCACTATAATCATCCAAGAAACTATAATAACAATGCCTGAATATGGCATCTAACACTTGATCTACAAATGGAAAAGGAAAATGATCTTTAAACATTGCCATATTTAACAGCCTAAAGTCAATGCAAACTTGTCATTTGTCATCCTTCTTTGGTACTACTACGAGTGGGCTAACCCACTTGCTATCCATGATTAGATAGATGAACCCCACCTTGAGGAGTTGCTCTATCTCCTCCTTGATGATTATTTTTAATTTGGGGTTTAACCACCTCTACAGATGCCTTCTAGGCTTCATGGTTAAGTCAGTGTAGATGTGATGCTGGCATATCCTTGGATTGATTCTTGTTAGCTCTGGATATGACTAAGTAAAGGTTGTTGACCATTTATTCATCACTTTCAACAACTTTTCTATTTGTTCAGGAGTAAGTTTGACATTAATGATTACTGATTTTTCATTTTTAAAAAATGCATTCTCCACATCAACTGGTAAATTTTTTAGTTTTAAGGGCTCCTCCTTGAAGTGATTAGGGATCTCCAACTCTCCCCAACAGGTACATCATCTTCATTAGAAAGTTGGGAATGAACTTGTTCAATCTTGTCCATGCCTTCAACATATGCACATGTTAGAATCTCAGTTGGCTCCATGCATATTGTGCTGCTATCTAAATTAGCTATTAGCCACTAGGTGCCCTCCTTCTTTGTGGCAATTGTGTACAAACACCATTGAATGTTAATTTCTTATGCACACTGATTGCATGCCTTAATGTATGTGCTTTTGATTGACCACATCTTTTGCATGCAATTGCACCCATTATTGCTATATGCAATGCATGGAATAGATTCTTCTCAATTTTTCCTATCTCATTTTCCTTGGATATTTCTAAGGATAGGTCCCTTATTCCCATTCGCGCATTGACCGTGCTTAACCAATCCCTTTCCATAATGATGGGAAAGTCGCTTTTGCAATTGTTCATCTTGATTACTAGAAAATTAGCAGGATAGGACCATCCACAGACTATGGTCACAATGTCCTCTACTAATCCCAAAGGGACACTAATCGACTAATCTGCTAATTTTAAATGGATGTTGCTCTTTTTAAGAGGTGGTAGGTTCCAGGCCTTGTACATATCATGGGAGATGAGGTTAACTCCAGAACCAGAGTCAAGAAGAGCTTTGCATAGCTCTTGTCCAGCTATCTATAAATAGATGAGTGGACTTCTTGGGTCAAATATTTTTGTAGGAAGGTTGCCAGCCTTAATCCAGTCAGAAATAGCATGAGTTAGCATTACAGTGCGAATCCTAGGTGACGCTTGGTTTAAAGGGCACTCGAAGCTATTTGATGTAGAGGATGAGGGTGCCAGAGATGCAAGGTGATCAACCAAAGTAGGTTGTGAGGGCTGGAGAGAACTGCTGAGCTAGAAGAAAGGTCGTTTCCTTGATAGATTATCTAGACCACTTTCTTGAAAAACTAGTTGTGAGTGTACAACCCTTGTAGCATTTCGTTGTTGTGGCTATGGAGGAATTTCACCTTGCATGGATGAAGTAGGAGGTAAATGAGTTGAAGGTGAAGGTGTAGGTGCAGAAGGATGTGGAGGATGATAAGGATATAGATATGGGTTTTCCCATTGAGTAGATGGTGAATGTCTTTGGTGGTACCCTAGAGGGTAATAGTGATGCTGGAATGATGCATACCTTGCAAAACTTCTAGGGGAGATGGGTTGCTGAACATAGTACTCATATGAATCTAGTTGCCTATAAGGGTATTGCTACCTTGGTGGTGGCATCCCCCACAATTGTGGTTGATACCACTATTGGTATTGTCAGTATGATTGTGGAGGAGTTCCACTTGGGTAGTAAGCTTGTTGTTGTTGGTGGAACTATCTTGGACTACCTTGAGGGTAAGGCAATTGTCTTAGAGCTTGCCTACATGCAAAGTGTGGATTCAATGCGTACACTCTAGATTCTTTTAAGTGTGACACCATAAACCAACATCCTTTTGGATGTTCATATTGACAGATGTCATATTTAGTTTTCTCATCAAAGTCAGACTCCACAACTTCCTCTACTATAACAATTTTGCCCTTACCTCTTTAGTAGGCACATTAAGCTTCTTTTCACCTCCTGCGATTATGATCACTATTTTGCTCTTTGGATTCTTCAGCAATTTTTAAAGCGGTTTGAAACTTTTCATCCAAAAAGTCCCATAACTTTTCAACCTTGATCAAAATGTCAAAAATAGATTTTTGGTTGGAGAAGGTCTTTCTGTTCATTACTTCATCGAGTGGTGACTCCTCCTTGTCACAAAATCAAACCTCTCATTTTCTAATGGAAGGGTCCTTATGACATTCTTCAGCACTTTCTCTTTTTTGTAGCTCATCCTCTTCTTTTGCTAGTTGCTCAATTAACCTTTGGATTTGATGAGCTCTCATTTCAAATAATCTTCCTTGGGCATACACCCCAAGGGTTCTTCTTGTTTTTGCTCTAAGCCCATTTATGATGTGGCGAAGTTGTTTTCTCTGAGAGTAACTGTGGCTAGGACATCAATGTAGAAGTGAATAGTATTAGCGCATGGTGGCATCCAAGGGTTCATGTGCTCCTTGTTTTTAGCCTTGGATTTGCCTTCTTAGGTTAGACACTCTAAAGTACGTTTGATATTTGTCATTAAACAATTCTAACATGGTACTCCATCTCTGGATAGATTTTGGTTCTAAGGATTGGTACCAACTTTTAGCTTCCTTTATAAGTGTCCTTGGGAAAAGCTTGAGTTTCTGCCACTTATTCTCTATGTTCTATAGAGCACAGGTATCTTGAATAGCTTGTAGGTGTGTCTGCGGATCAGAATTGTATCCCCCCTCAAATCTTGGGATATTGGTCATATCTAGGCACTTGATCTAACTATCCTTCATATTCCTAGTTAAGATTTTCACTACCTCGACAATGTTAAGCATACTGTAAGTTGCCAATAAAGGTTCATCATCATTGCTACGTTGATGATGTCGATGATGGTTTCAGCCACCCCTTCGATTTTGGTGGTCTTCACGATCATTGTTATTTTGTCGATCGCCTTCATCATGGTTGTTTCGATGGTAGCTTTCATGAGAACCGTCAGATGAAGAGGAATGTTCAGAATCAGATGAAGAGGATAAAGAGGAAAATGGACTGTCACCACTACCATGGTGTCTACCATCACTCTTACGCTTATTATGATTACAATCCTTATATCCCTTGTTGTTGTGATGTTTACCCAAGTCCCTACTTTGGCTATTGCTCTTTCCTAATCCTAGTTTATGAATAGTTGATTGCAGGGTTAGGTTCACACCCTCACCATTAGTAGCAAGGGGTGGAGAATCTTCATGTTGAGAACCTTCTAAGGAAGGATCCTCATTGTCCTCTTGATCTAGTAGGAACAAAGGGTTAGTGTAATGTTTCTCCTTTGTAGCTTCATGGAGTTTCTCCTAGCATTTGTCTCATTTACGTTGTGTTTTAGTGGGACAGTAATTTTGAGTGTCGTATCCATCCACAACGTACTCCTCATGAAGATTTGCTATGCCCAACCTCTTAAGGATTTTAAATGGCATTCTAGGCACAGATCTATCGAGGGGCAAGGTGACATTTCCATCCATATCACGCCATCACATTCATTTATCCTGATGTAGGATGAAGGTAAAATTTGGCACAAACTCATCTAGATGAGTGTATACCACCTTGCATTCTTGTGGGACTAGTGGTTTAGTATCTTTGGGCTTGCGAGAAGAAGAAGACATTTTGCAAAACAAAATGAAATTGTTAGTGTTCTTTTATAATTTTATGTATAGTGGGAATGGTATGGACCTTTAGGTTCATACAATGATATTAGTGAATTCACTTAGACCTAAATAGCACATGTTCCACAAACAAAGTCCTTGGCAATGGTGCCAATGATGAGCAGTGAGGTACCTCTACGCTCAACCATACGAATCACAAAGTGTTGACATGCGATCTAGTCGAATTTTGTGAACTTTGTCATTTGCAGTGCACTAGCCCTTTAGGAAGTGAATCTAGCCTTAAGGTCAATCATTTTCTTCCCAATTACACTTGTGACATTTGTGGTATGGTTAAGTGTAACTGAGGCATTCGATTTTTATCATTTTTTATGTTTTATAGATTGGTGCTCAAATATGGATAGAAGTAATTTGATTAACTAATCCAAATTAACTAATTTACTAATCATTTAACTAATCCTAACATAAGTATCCATTCCCACTTTCTATATATGTCCTAAACCCACATATCCATTGCTGGATGATCAAGCGCTATGCTACTGGGTGTACCAAGTAATAATGCTATTAGGATTATGAAGCGAATACGTGTTATGCTCGAAGCAATCATACTTATGTATTTAATCTATCTAGCTTAATAACCTCATTAACTCAATTGCTGGAAAATATTTTTGAAATAAATGAGAATAATTAACAAATAATTAAAAACATTGAATGCATAAATAAAAGAGCTAATCTATCCAAAGTGCTGCAAGGTTTATCAAAAAGCTCATCTTTATTACCGCACACACTATTGTGCTTAGGTACAACAATGCTCAAATAAAGATCTGTACACTTAATGAATCTTACTGTCGGCACTTAGGGAAAAAATTCTAACTTTTGAATGTAAAAAAATGCAAGAGCTTCACTACTACTGAAATCTAGATTGCCATAAATGTGGTTGGAAGGTGCATATTTATAGGCAACAGATAGCACTACATTATTAGGGCCTCGTCGATGTAGGGCGAGATGTGTTAATGGGGCCTCATTGACGTAGTTGACTGCATCGATAAGGCTTCATCAACATAGCCAACCAATGATGACTCATCACCTTGTTGTTAGGTTTCTAAAATTGCTAGCGGTTGAGGAGCACCTAAAGTTTCTCCTCCTCTATCCTTGAATCATGAACCGTCCATGCTTGTTGTGGAACGTTGGATTGAGTGGGTACATCTCATGGGCATGGTAGTTGTAAAAACATCTTATTTGCTTTCATGTAGTAGGTTGCAAACTACTGTCTTTCTTCTTCAAATGCTCTGGCCATCTTTTTGAGTTCTTAATAATTTGACATGTGATGCACTAGGTTTGTTGTTGCATCTTTTTGCCCATGGTAGCTAGCCTTGAAAATTTCTAGCTCTGAGTTTGCCACATGTAACTTCTGTAATGCATCCTTTTGGTTAGCATACTCCCTCTCATACATGGCATATATGGCCACTATGTCCTGCTTTAACTCATTCCAAGGTTTGACTACTATTAACATGACCAAGTTAGCATAGAAAAGGTTTACTAACCATATGTATTCTGCCAAGTCTTCTATCTGCAAGTCTTTGTTTTTCACCTGAACTTGGTGGAAATGGATGAGACTATCCAAGATGGGTTGCTAATCTAGATTTTGAGTAGAAAGGGAATTGATTTTGACTTTCACCATCTAGATTTATTTTTCATTTATTTACTTATACATGCCCACTAGGTCTCTAAAATGCTCCTTAAGTCACTCATGCTTCTTGGCCTCATTTGGCCATGCGTTGATTTCTATTGTATATTTTTGGCAACTTGCACAATTTTCTTTTATTGATAAGTTCTTGTTTGCTTTGGCCAATTAACTCATGTCTTGGTTGACTTTGACAAGTTGTTCTCTTAGCTATTGGATGCTCTCCTTGAGAACATTTTTCTAATTTTCAATGTTCATCAATCTTGTTTTGTTAGCAGCTAATTGTTTGTTCTCTTCTTGTAAGGTTGTGAGTGCTTTGGCATGTGCATACATTTGGGCTCCTATCATTGATGCATCCCACATTACCTTCTCCTTCTCCCTCTCCATGTCGCATTGTGGGAAATCTCCTAAATTGTTCTAGTTGGTCAATCATCACGAATTGTGATGGGTCTTTTCTTTTAGCTCTCAAATTTGCCAACTTTTCTTGTAACTAGTACACTTTGTTTTCTACATGTTTAGCTCTAGTTTCGACCATGATCAAATTTTCTTTTGTGGCTATTAGATTAGATTAGACCATAGTGATATTACTTGGGATATTAAAAATATGTCGCATTACTTGGCTCGTCTGCAACAATCTGTCCAAAATATCTTCATGCTCCACAAGGGTTATTGAGGTTCTAGTAAGCAATTGAGCATCCCATGCTCAAAAGATATTAGCTAATGGCATAACATGTACATTAAATAATTATTTTATGTGGTTATTGATGACCTCTATGACTCTTGCTGCATCTTGGTATTGCATGTTAGGAATAGTGGCCCCTTCACTAGTTTGAGCATCACTTGAAATGATGTAGCATTCCCAGATATCTGTTGTGTCCAATCTTTCTCTCATCCTACTTGCAATGACACCTATCCACTAGTTGGATTTGTGGAGAATGTGGGCCTTACAGATCTCTCCCTTACTTTATATAAATTTATCCCTTCCCTTGTTCCCCAACTTATTATCTTTGCAATTTATTGCAAGTGGCTCATGGATGGTCTCTAATCCTGCAGTGGTGGTGGTGCTTCTTGTTGTTGCTATTGTTTAGCCTATAGTTGGCTACTAGGCCCCACTTGTTGCTACTGACCGATAGCAAGAATGTTACTTGCAAGAGTGGAACTTATAGCTCCCTTAGTGCCTGTTGGATTTTCTAGTTGATCTTTCTTTGGTGGCACTGGTTTGAACATATCTACATAGGAAGCATTTTGGGCCTTCATTGGGACATCATTGTTATATCCTAGGATTCTAGCTTGTTGGCACAGCTTCTTGATGAGGCAAGGGAATGGAAGTATTAGCTTTCCTACCTTCTTCTCTTCAAATCATCTTTGGATTTTGAGGAAGAATAGATGGACGATGTTAGCATTGAATTTTTTCATCAAGATTTCACTTCCTTTGGCTACAGATGTAGATATTCTATTAAGTCTTTTGGTTGGACATAGGTGATAGGTTCCAGTCTTGAAGTATATTTTCTCCTCGATTGTGAGCTCATTGTAATCTTTATCTTCTTTTCTATATGTCCTTTGTAACCACAACCTCTTATCATCGGTGTTTGATCTTGTTGAGATTTGTGCCATATTTACCCCTTCATTTAGGATGTTAAGGATTTTTGCAATTGCCTTTATTAAGTATGGCATAGAGACTCCTTTAATGTTTACTGTTGCATTGACTTGTTTATTTTGCCAAAATTGGTATGTTTCTCCAAGATATCATTCACCACTATTGGATAGTGTAGGCCAGAAAGCAGACACTTGGAGTTGTGTCTTCACTACTTTTGAAGAACATTCCATGAAAGGACCAAAGTTTAGTTCCATAATAGCTATGGACATGATGGAATTTTCTTGTATGGCTTGGAGGCATTTCGGAGACAACATGAGGTATTGTTCTTGTTTAGGTGTTGGTGGAACTTTTGCCTCTCCTTGGGCTGAGTGCTTAGTGGTAGGAGTTTATTGATGAATGCTATATGATTGGGCCTCCTACTCTGCATGTTCTACTTGGGGAGTTTGTTCTCCCACATGGTCTGTCCTGTAGCCTCTTGGTCTCTTGCTCCCATGCTGGGAAGGTCCTTTAATTGCTGGTCTCTTTGGGACCATCTACAATTAATCAAGGGTTTGAAATTATTAAAGTATTTAAATCAATTCTTAATAGTTCTTTATCTTTCTCATACCCTTGGTTAGATCAAGTCCTTATCTTATTATAATTATAGAGTTATAAAAATTTCAAAATTGAAACCTCATAGGTGTTATATCCTTAATCACTATGACCTTCCATAATTGTTGTTTCTTTGCTCATAGTGCCTCAAAATAGTTCAAATGATCCATTATAAGACTTCATTAAGTTATTTTGCCTAAGTTTGATAAGTTCACAATGATATCTTTATTGTTTCCTTATATTTACCCTTATATTATCTTTCGAGTGTTAAAAATATTTTGGCCCAAATATCCTAATGTATCATGTAGTGTACTCCCCCATGACTAAGTTGAGCACTCTGTGATCAATAGGGTTCAAGAATTTCTAAAATTAAAGCTACAAGGATGAAGTTATGAGCTTAGGAAGTTAGTGTGTAAGAGCTCTGAGGAAAAAATTGCAAAAAATTATTTTACTACAAAAGAAAGGAATGAAAAATTTCACTAACTCCCATGCACATTATTTTTATATGTATGAAATCATAGATGCGACATCGTAGCCCCTACGATGTCGTAGCTACTATGTCACCATCAAAAAATTTCAAATTTTTGTTGAATTCTTTGCAAAAATAAAATAAAATGAGTCAATTAGAATGTTTGGAAGATGTGAAGCTTGTTTAAAGGGTCTTGGGCCATTAATGATGCACAATTTTTGAAAATTTGACATTCAAATTTCAAAAGAAGGAATCTTGGGCAATGAAAATTTATTAAATGGATTTTGATGTATGAATAGATTGCTAAATGATATGGGAAGCATTTAATGGATCTTGATTATTTTCAGAAGGCATAAGATGATGTGGGATTGCTTATCAAGTATGAAATACAAGAGTTATACAAGTGGGTCCTCCCCAAAGTAGGCTCTAGCCCTTAGTGCCCTTGTATAACCATGCCTAAAAGTGTCCTTAGGCATTCAAGAAGTTGAATGTAAGACATACTTGTCTAGCAAAACACACATGTTAGTATCATCAAATTTGGAAAATGACCCTATATTATACAAAATCATAAAGTTATGATTAAATATACAATGAGGTGAGATGGATTGTAGAAGGGATTACTGAAACTTGGGACGTGAGGTGTCTTACCATAGGCATAATGAATCCTTGGGTGTGACCTATAGTTAAGGTAATCATTAGCCCTTTTTTCCAAGATTCAGACCAAGTCCAAACCACTTTCTAGTGACATTGCATTGTTTTATTTGTGGGATTCTCAACCATAAGACTACCATTGTTACGAGGAGTATTACCACTTGGCATGTTGTTTAAGGGACGATTTTATTCATTGCACTTTTTTTTTTTTGAGATTCCTAGGAAGTAGCCTACCTTTAGGCATGGGTCACATGTCTTTCTAGTGGGACCCCTAGACATTTATTTTGTGCATGGATTTATTTTTGATTGTGTCAACCTTACTAAATGATGAAGAGTCTTCAATCGATTGCATTGATGAGATCTCATCGACGTAGGATTTCCAATGTTGACATGTACCTATTGACATGGTACCCTAGTAGGTTTATAAATATGACACCCTATCCATGTTAATGGAGAGTTAGAATTTCAGTTGCTAGTGAAACTTTTATAGTTTGTTTTTGTAAGAGCTAGAATAATTTTCTAAGTGCTTGCAGTAGGAGTCAAGGAGTGTACAAATCTTTATTCTAGCATTGTTGTACTTGAGCACTGTAGTATGTGCAACAAGAAAGAAAAGCTTTTTGATAAACCTTGTAGCACTTGGACTAGCTTAATGATTTATTTATGCATTTATTATTTTCATTAATTAAGTGATTAATTAAGCTAAAATGATTAAGACTTTAAGTAATTAATTAATTAAGCTAAATAGATTAGCACACATAGGTATGACCACTTTAAGCATATGTATAGCATTTGGTAATCTTAGTATTGCTTAATGCTTGATCACCCAATAGTGTTGTATGTGTTTAAGACGTGTACAGAAAGTGGGACTGGATGTTTATGTTAGGATAGTTAGTTATTAATTAGTGACTAAATTAGTTAAGCTAGTTAATCAATTTATTCTCAATCTATTACCAACCTTAGGTGAACAAAAATATAAAATAATAAAAATCATATGCCTCAATTACATTTAAACCATACAATTGAGCCTCACAAGTGTAGTTGGGAAGACAATGATCATTCCATGATTAGATTAACCTTCTAGATTGAATCCTATGTACAAGAACACTAGGAATCCATAAAATTCAACTAGATCATGGGTGAACACCTTAGTGATTTGTATGGTTGGGCATAGGGGTACCTTGCTACTCATCATTGGTGCCATTGCCAAGGATTCTTAGCTAGTATCATGTGCTATCAATCTAGGATTAGTGAAAATTACTTAACATTGTTGAAACAAACCCAACAAAGTTAAATTATAATAATTAATCAAAATTATACTACAAGCACACTAAGAAACTATTTCTAACAAAAATGTCTTCTGATTCTCACAAGCAAGATGATTCTAAGTCAATAGTACCATAAGAATGTAGAGTGGTGTACACTCATCTTGATGAGTTTGTACCCAATTTCACTTACACCCTTCATTAGGATGAACAAATGCGATGGTAAGCCATGGAGGGAAATGTTGTATTGTCACTTGACTGATATGTGACCAAGAAGTTGCTCTAAAATATTACAAGGTTGGGCATAGAGGAGCTTCATGGAGAGTATGTTGTCGAAGATCATGACTTCTAGGACTACCATCCCACTAAGACATAACACAAATGAGATTGCAACAGGAAAAATGTCGCAAAGCCATGAAGAGGAAACAGTTTACTAATCCCTTGTTCCTACTAAATCAAAAGGATAATGAGGAACCTCTTTTTGTGGGTTCTCAATATTCAAACTCTTCACCTCTTGACTCTAGTGAAGAGAAGCCAAACCCAAATCCTAAATCAATAATCAACAATCCAAGTTCTAGTAATAGTGAGTCCCATGGTCGTGGGAGCTCTGAGAAAGGGAGTCAAAGAGAGAACTCATACAAGCATAATGATGATAACTCTAAGGGTCATGGCCATGAAAAATAGAGAGGTAGTGGTAGACACTACGTTGATGGTAGTCCTCCTGCCTCTTCACCCTCTTCATTTGGATTAGCTTCATCCTCTGAATTTGAAAAGAACCATAGGTAGTGGGATAACAATGATAATCATAGAGATCATCATGAATTAAGGTATGGTAGAGATCATCATCATGAAAATGAACCTTTGATAGCCATTAAAATATGTTCAACATCACACAGGTCATCAGAATTTCTACCAAGCATGTGAAAGATAGTTGAATCAAGCGGCTAGACATGAACAATATCCCCAGATTTGAGGAGGGATATAACTTAGATCCTAAAATGCATCTGCAAGCATTTCACAATTCTTGTGCCCTAAAAAATGTTCAAAATAATTACCAAAAGCTCAAGCTATTCCCCAAAACACTCACTAAGGAAGCAAAAAGCTAGTACTGCTCTTTGGAACTAGAGTCAATCTGTTGATGGAGTACACTACTAGAACTATTTAATGATAAGTTTTAGACCTACTCTAGAGTATCAAACCTACAAAGGAAAATCCAAGGATGAAGGTAGGAAACATATGAACCATTGGATACCATCATGGATAGATATTATTCATTATTACATGGATGGCCTAGCCATGGTTACTCGTAGAGGTAATAGTTTCACCACATCATAGATGGGCTTCGCTAAGAAACATGAAGGGCCCTTGGGGTATATGCCTAAGGAAGAATATTGGAATTAAGAGCTCATCAGATACAAAGGTTGATTAAGCAAGTAGCAAAATAAGAAGGAAAGTTGAGGAAATAAGAAAGTGTAGAAGAATATAACAGAAATCCTTCCATTAGAAAGAAGGAGGTCCACTTTTGTCATAGTGAGGAGGAATCACCTCTTGATGAGGTGGTGCAATGAAAGACCTTGCCGATCCAAAAGTCTATGTCTAAAATTTCAGCTAAGGTAGATAAATTTTGGGATATATTAGATGAAAAATTCCAAATTGATCTAAAAATCATAGAAGAATCAAGAGAGTACAGTTGTGATTGTGACTATAGGAGGTGAAAAGAAGCTAAACATGCTTACAAAAAGAACAAGGGCAAAGTTTCTATAGTAAAAGAAGTTGTGGAGATTGAATCAGATGATGATAGTGAATGTGACATTTGTCACTATGAACATCCTAAGGGATGTTGCCGTATTGTGTTACACTTATAGTGTATGCTCTTAGTCCATGATTATCAACAGGCAAACACCCAGAAGATTGCCTTATCCTCAAGGCAATCCCAGGTAGTTCCACCAACAATAATCTTATTATTATTCAAGTAGAACTCCCCCATAATCATATGTTTAGTATTAGTAGTGGCAACAACCACAATCATGGGGGATGCCAACACCATGGCAGTAGTACCCTTAAAGGTACTATGTTTAGTAACCCGTGTCTCCATGTGACTCTTCTAGTCATGTTTCTCCTTTCCACATCACTACCACCCTCCTAAATATCACCAAATTAATTCTCCAACTCCTAGGGGGGATTCTATATTCCATCCATACCCTCCTCATGTGCTTGCACCTATTCCTCCACCCTTAACACATCTACTTCCTACTCCATCCATGCAGGGTTAGCTTAGCTTCCAGCTCAGTTGTAATAGCATAATGCTACAAGGGCCATTAATCCATAATTGGTTAATTAACTGAGTGGTTTAGAATCTACATCTTACGAATGACCATTCTTTTGATCCAATAATCCTCCTAAGCCCTCATAAACTCATGTAGCTGGTCACGTTACTCCTTCCTCATCCTCTCCAAATCATTGAATTAAGAGCCCTTCAAATCAAATGCCTTCTAAGATCTACATTGTTATGTTAACTCATGTTGTATTCGACTAGATCCGGGTTGGCAACCTTCCCAAGAAATTAGCCAATCTTGGAAGTCCCCTTATCTATTTGCAAATTACTAGGAATGAACCATGCAAAACTCTTCTAGATTTAAGTTCTAGTGTTAATCTAGTTTTCCATGAGATGTATACTACCTAAAACCTATAGCCTATGACTAAGAGCAATATTAGATTAGAGTTGGCAGACCAATCCATCACTGTTCCATTGGGACTAGTAGAAGATATTATGACCACTATCTATTGATGGTCTTATCCTAGCGATTTTCTAGTAATCAAAGTTGAGAACTATTGATGAATAATGATTTAGTAGGCTCTGATATCAAACCCTTGATATCGAACCCACGATATCGTGACCTAAGAAGCGATATCGGATACATGATATTGTGACTTCTGTGTAGGCCTATAAATACACATGTAGGCATAAAGAGTCAAGGAGTCAGTCAATCAGTAGTTTTATATAGAAGTTAGTTTTCATTTTTAGTTCTTTTCAACCCTTTCTCTGAGTGCATGCCCATAGTGTGATGATTGTCATTGTACGGCACCTTTATTCGAGTGTGACGTACTTGGACATGCACATGACTGAAAATAAAGATCAAGATTACTTCATCATTGCAGCATTCACTTAGTTTAATTATTTAATTACTTTTTTAATTAATACTTCTCTACCCTCAACTCCCATTAAATGTAGAATGAGTATGACTTAATCACCAACATTTAAGTGTGACTACTTGGCAACCCAGTAGCGTACCTAGGATCTGTGCTTGGTAATCCCAGTAGTAGTCATGCACGAGGTCCAAGATGTGTATGGATGATTAAGGAACAAATGCTCATTGCACTTAGGCTAGTTTAGACTCTCTCCTCTCATATCCTATTAGCTTAGCAGTCTCTCCCTTTTCCTCCTAGCTTAATTAAAGTGACTTTCCATTACCTCTAGGAGTAGCACTAGTTTAGGATCATATCATACACCTTACTTTGGACTAAACCATACATGACAAAGCAAATACTAGTCCAAGTGGGAAGACAACAAACTATGATCAATGAGTAACTATCTAGATACACAACTAGCCCGTTTGTGGAGTTCGACCGAATTGTGCATGAACGCTCATATTTATATGGTTGAGTGTAGGGTACCTTGCCACTCATCATTGGCACTATTGCTGGGGATGGTGCTAGTTATTTAGATTAGTTACATCATACAAGATCACTGTAACAAAGCATTCACGATATATCTCATAGAAAGAAATTAATTTCAATTAAGTCACACATGATTCACAACAATGTCTCTCTCACAAGACTATGATAACGCAACAACTAGTAAGGCAATTCATTGGAGAACCAACGAATTGTATAATGATGAAGATGAAGTTTGGAGTACCCAATCTAATGTAGGGATCTCCTATGAGCATAAATGTAAACAACATCATCCCAACTCACAAATGCATAACATACCTAGTGACGATGAACCCCTACTGGCCACTACAAGCCTAATGCAAATATAAGAGGCTGTTCGAATATCCTGCAGGCATCATAAGAAAAGCTGTCTACCCAAGCTTGACTTAAACAACTTTCCTTAGTTTTCAAGAGGCTATGATTTAGATCCGCAACATCGTCTACAAGCCTTCCATGATGCCTGTGTATGGAATAACATTGATAATGGATGGAAAAAACTTAAGCTCTTTGCTACGACACTCGTTGGCCAAGCAAAAGTATGGTATAGGTCGTTAAAACCAAAATCAATTCGATGTTGGCTGATAATGGTAGAACTATTTAATGAAAGATATCAAACCTATGCGAGAGTGTTAGCCTTGAAGAGACAAATCCAAGAGTGGAAATAAGTGCAACATGAACCCTTGGACATGGCCTTAGAAAGATATTATGCACTATTAAACAATTGCCTAGGCCATGGGTTCTTCGAGGAAAGGCTAATGTACCATATCATAGATGGGCTCCATAATGAAACAAGGGAGATCCTAGGATGTATGTCCAAGGTTAACTATATGAACTCCGAATCCATCAAGTCCAAGAGCTTATTAAGTGGCTAAGTGGGAGAATGTTGAAAAATTTCAATAGGCCCAAAACCTTAAATCAACAAGGGCCCATGATAATGAAGAGGAGAAATCAACTCACCCAAGGAGGAGGAATCATCTTTGCTAGTACTACAATCATTAGATGAAATTGAGGCAAAGATCAATAAGATGATGGAATGGATGCACGAAAAATGTGGAGAATATGCCAATGTTATTAGAGGTAGAATTATGACAACCCAAGAAATAGGACAAAACACCTTTAGACAATCACAAAGAAAGGTCGAAGAGAGTAAGAATTTAACTACCAATCATACATATCAATGTAACATTTTTTTGTACGATCACCCCAAGGGCCAATGTCCAATCTTGTCACATTTACAGGAGCATTGGGGAAGAATGTTACATCCAAATTTCATACAGAAATACTGTGTTCGATCATCATGGCAACAATTCGAGTCGTGGGGGGGGGTGGGGGCGGGGCACCCCCAAACTGGTTACACCCTTCATACCATCCAAACCCAAGCACTTATCAGGTTCAGCATCCTATTTCCCCAACTAGGTCAACATCTTCTACCTTACCACATTATTATTATTCTCCTCCATACCATCAACCCATATCCTTGCCAACAAGACCACCACCTTGGGTACCTTACACTTCTCGTCAATTTCAACATTCTTATCTTTCACCTCCTTCTACATCACCACCAATTGTACCCAAAGGGTTTGCACCATAGCATCAACCCATGGACATTACTTGTGCTTCTACTATCAACCACAGTGGGAATCCTCCACAACATCATAGGCATCCCTTCTTTAGATGTGACCGTAGAAAGGGACACCTCAACTCCAAAACCACTGCATCCTCCAACTCAGCACAAGTTCAACACTGTGGTACATCTTTCTCCACGAACCCTACACCTTGTGTTACCTTATCTGGGCCACCACTCAACACTGCAACAAGTATGCAACCCAATGAATATAGCCATGTAGGGAGACATATCGATCCTTGCATACCATCTTACGATCACGGGTGCCATAGAGGGTCAACCATTCATCAATTAACTATATCTTCTAAATTTCCATACTATGCTTACTATAATCAAGTGTGTGAACCCTAATATGGGTACATTCCAACCACCACATCAAAAGAGAACCAGTGGTTGGGATATGATCAATCCCCAACATTTTCAACATGCATGGATCCACAGTTTCCATCTATTAATTCTCGCCATGATCAAAGGTTTAGTTATGGGGGATATCCCCCATTCTAACAAGTAGAATTAATAAATATTTTTCCTTTTCTTTAATTTTACAATTTTTTTCCAGTTTTTCATTTTTTAACTTGTTATTTTATATTTTTGAGGGTAATCTCATCGGTAAATAAAATACTCATGTGATCCATTGGTTAAGGTGTTGTTCTATGCTATCAAGTCTCGAGTAACTAATTATTTGGATAGTGAGCCCATCACATCCACCCAACCATTCTATTAATAAGAGGTTCTACTTTGGGTATGATGATATTCTTAACATCATTAAAACTTAAAGTAATTTTGTGCTCATTATACCTAGAGTGAAGAAGGATGGACCAAGAGGGAATGACTAGGGTGTGACATCAAGGGGACTTGTGGATTCTCTTTGGTGACATTTGTAAGAGCTATCATGCAACATGGTTGTACCAAGATCCTTGTAGATCTAATGAAATTGGGAGTCAGAGTAATAAAAGTACTCACTCATGAAAACCAATGCTATTCTAGGGGGTCCCACTGGAAAGACATGCACCCATGCCTAAAGGTAGGCAGCTTCTTTGGATTAAGCATTAACAAAAAAAAAATGTGTGCTGCAAAGAAAAAATTACTCCTCCCTTGAACGAAATGCCAAGTGATCGTACACCTTGCTGTCATGATGCTTTAATGGTTGTCCATCATGGGATGAAACAATGCGATGTCACTGATTCGAGGAATGGACTTGGTCTTGATTTTGGAGCGATGGGTTAATGACACATTAATCATGCCCTACACTTAGGATTCATTATGTCCTAGGTCAATTACCTCATGTCCTACTCTTTGCAATCCCTTCTACAATTTGACCCATCTCGCTATTCATGTAATTGGGGCTCGTGACTTGTGTAGCATTGAATTTATACCTCATCACGGTGGTATTTACGTGTATGTGTTTTGTGAAATTGGTGTAGATTGCATTTAACCCTTCTAGTACTTGTGGACATTTTAAGGTGTGTTACGTAAGGGCATTATAGTTTGGAACCTGCTTTGGGGAGGATCCACTTGTGTGACTTTTGTAATTTTTACTCGTTACACATCACCATCACATTATTTTATACCCTCCAAGAATTGCATTACCAACATTATCCTTTCCCTCATCATCCTTCCAGTTCAAACGTTCCTCTATACTTATACATGTCCTTTCTCCTCATCCAATTCATGTTTTTAATTGTCAGCTTCTACATCATTATACTTTTTTGTGCCTTCTAGTCTATTTCACATTGCCTTGGACCTTTTACATTGACCTCAAGTCCTTCATTTTTGACATTATAATTTAGAAATCTATCACCTCTGCTAAGTACCCTATTTTCAATAGGCCGCGATATCGGGTACCCGATATCACATTGGACACAATATTGAGGTCACGCTAGCAGGTACGTGATATTGTGTCCTTAAAAAATATATATATAGACCCCCCCCCCCCATGTGCACGTCAACATCATTTGCAACTGTTCACGTGGGGGGAGTTTTTCAAATTTTCTTCCACGAATTTCGACTTGCGCACCTCTTGGTCAAACAACCATAACTTGCTTGCTAGCGCTTTGATCCTCATTTTGATCAAACCTACCTGAACCCAGACTGTTCAGCTTACTTGTGGGGGAAGGGTACACTCCAAATTGCACATAAATTTTTCAAAATTCATCATCACCTGAAGGATACTATAAAGGTTAATTAGTTATAAAAATGATAAACATGTTGCCAAAAACAATCTTATCTCCTCACTTACATTGGGAATTTAAACTTTGAGGCCACCGGATCAAATTGGGCCCAATACTAAAACTTTTGGGGGACATTTTACTAACTATAAATCACATGAAATAAGAAAATGAATTCATTAAGGTAAGAAGTAAGGTATAACTTAACTTTTGTAAGCAACCTTACTAATTATTGGCCTCGTGTGATTACAAATGGCCCCTAAACATGGACAATAAGAAGGACCCTCTCAAGGTGTGTCAAAATGATCGAGGAGAGGCAAAGACTAAGTGTCTCCCAAGGAACGTGTGGAGTAGGAGACGTAGTCATTTAACATCCATCAAGAGCCCCCTGCTACTGTACAGTTGGGACAGGCAGAAGGAGGAGCTGCTAAAGTACCTAAATAGGGACAACACCTCACATTGTCCCCGAAGTGTGTTCAAGCCATCCATGAAAGGTCCAAATCGGTAGCAGTGATCATGGAATTAAACTTGAAACCTTTCATGGAGTTTGCTCCTGAGGTTGTTAGGGACCAGCTCAAGGCGTCTCCATTATGGCCTATCCTCTCTGAAAGTGGTGCTTGGCACTTAGGAGAAACGTACTAGTTTTGGCATAATAAGGAAGAGGGCACAACAGTTGACATTGGTGGTGTGATTGCTGATTTTTCCACCAAGGCCATCTTAAAAGTATTAAATCTTCCAAATATAGGACCAAAAGTTGCTCACCTACCCACGCACTCCAATGTCGATGCATGAAGAATATGGTTGAAGAGAGCGTATGGTAAAGAAGACAAGACATATGGAGAGTTAACATTGGAAGAAAGGATATACTTCAAAATTGGTACTTATCACATCTTCCCCACAAGAGGATTGAATCGAATCTCAACATATGCAGCAAGAGGAAGTGCAATATTGATGGGCAAGGTTAATGCTAACCTTCCCCATCTATATCTTGTGGAGATCTTAAGGTAGTTTGAAGAACGCAAGATAGGGAAGTTCACGTTGCCCTTCCCTTGTCTCATTAGGAAGCTATGCAAGCATGCTGGAATTCTAGGGTACACTAGTGATGTCCCCAGAAGAGCCTAAAATGCTTTGTTCATTGAATTGCTGAAGCCACCAGCACCAAGGAAAAGTGCTAGTGAGACGTTAGAGCCAAAGCAAGAACAGATGGTGGGACCCCCTACAACTCAAATTGTAGGTCCTAGCCAACTCCCAAGCACCAGGCCCTGTTAACAATAAGAAGAAAGGCCCAGCATGAGTTAGTGAGACCAATTGCCACCACCACCGTAGGATTATCAACTGTCGATGAGCCATCTCAGGGCCATTGCTAAGATGGTGAATTGGAAAAGTTATGATGATGCCAATCTCTTTCGGGTCATTGACGAGACCGTACGGTCCACAGTTTCTATTCATTGCGGACAGGGTGAAGTGTCCATCCAAACAGGAGGAGGGGAGACCCATTGGTCACAATAGATTTTAGGAAATACTGCATCTTTCCAGGTGCAATTGGAAATGGGTGAAGGGACCACAGTAGTGGTCATGCAACACCAAGATGCAGCGGGAGCCACAAAAGTTGTTACAGATCACATCAAACAATCTTTCAATGTCCCTGTTGTGTTACCGGTGGATTTCACAAGAGCATATGATGCTCAAATTCTAGTCGGTTCCTCAATGACTCCTGCAGAGCATGAGGATGTCCTTGATCAATTGCTGCAAATAGGACAAGTAATGATGTTTTTGTTCGACATCCCACAAGATGTCACAACAACATAATTAGATCTCATATTCACCAAAGGAAAGCTGGTCATGGTAGAGACTAGGGTCGAGCACATAGAAGTAGAGTTGGCAAGACTCCAAGAGGGGCTCATTACCCTACAAGCTGCATAGCGGGACCCATCTCAGTTTGTTCCCATAGACCAGCTAAACACTTTCAGTATAGAGCAGCTTAATAAGCTATTGGTGGAAAATAAAAGAGTGGTGGAGGAGAAGGAGAAGGCCAACTGGGATGCCTCCAAGGCACAAGCACAAACCTATGTGCACATCAAGGCACTCAGAGCCTTACAAGAAGAGAATAAATAACTCATCTCTAACAATTGTCAGTTGACCACTGTGGAGAAACAGAAGAATGTTCTCGAAGAAAATTTTCAATAGTTATGAGAACAGTTGGTCAGGGTCAACCAAGACATGAACGATTTGGCTAGAGAGAATCGAACCCTTTTAATGGAGGAGGTACATGGAATCTAGTAGAACATAGCCATTGAAATAAGTGCATAGAAAAACAAGGCCAAGTGGCATGAAAAGTTAAAGGAGCATTTCAGAGATCAGGTGGGGATGTACAAGCAATTCATTGAGAAGGAGATCCATATGGCTAAGGCCCACATCAATACATTCAATGCTCAACACACTGATTGACAGGTCATATTGGACACATATGCATTTTCCCACTAGGCAGAGCTTAAAAGTCGGGACTTGCAAATTCAAGATCTCACAAAGTACATGGGATTGGCAAACCTACGGTATGCCAATCTAGCCATGTTGACAGTAGGAAATTCAAGAAGAAAGCTCAAAAAGAAGGTAGCTACCACCTATGCTAAATATGAAGCACAATTTGCAAAGCATAAGAAAACATTGCAAAGGCTAGAAGTTGCAAATTTTGAACTAGAGGTGGTTAAGTCCAGCTACCAAGGACAAAAAGATGTTGTGGTAGACTTAGCTTGATAGCTTACATATTTTCAAGAGTATAGGGACAAAGCTAGAGCCTACGAGAAGGAATGACAGTTGTTTGCAGTCACGTATGTTAAAGAAAATCAAATGTTCCCACAACTACCGTGTTCATGAGAGGTGCTGACTTCATCAAACATTGGAGCATCAGCATGGATGGCACAAGACCCTTAAATTGAAGAGGAAAAGCTGTAGGCACTATTTCAGAGCCATCAAATTCCAAAACCTAGAGCACAAGACAAGGGGAAGAGTCCCATGGAGGAACCACCACCACCAGGAATCACATGAGTTCCTACCAAATTTTGTAATTTTTATGTCTGTGTCCCAATTTTGTTGTACTCAATTCTCCACTACATCATGAATAAATTCCTAGTCAGTCAATAATCCCATACCTATCCACTGTGTAATCAATGGGGCTTGTTCTCATTTTTTTTGACTCAAGGATGAGTTTTCATTTAGTCATGGAGGTATGATGAATCATGATTTAGTAGGCTTCGATATCGAACCCATGATATCAGACCCACGATATCGGGTACGCGATATCATGACCTAAGAAGTGATATCGAATACACAATATCATGACTCCTGTGCGGGCCTATAAATACACATGTAGGAGCAAGAAGTTGAGGAGTTAGTCAATCGGTAGTTTTAGCTAGAAGTTAGTTTTCATTTTTAGTTCTTCAATCCTTTCTCCTAGTGCATGCCCGCAGTGTGATGATTGTAACTATATGGCACCTTTATTTGAGTGTGATGTACTTCGACACATACATGATTGGAAATAAAGATCGAGATTACTTAATCATTGTAGCATTAACTTAGTTTAATTATTTAATTTCTTTCTTAATTAATACTTCTCTACCCTCAACTCCTATTAAATGCAGAATGAGTACAACTTAATCACCTGCATTTAAGTGTGACTACTTGGTAACCTAGTAGCGTACCTAGGATTTGTGCTTGGTAATCCCAGTAATAGTCGTGCATGAGGTCCAAGATATGTACGGATGATTAAGGAACAGATGCTCATCACACTTAGGCTAGTTTAGACTCTCTCCTCCCATGTCCCATTAGCTTAGCTCTCTCTCCCTTTTCCTCCTAGCTTAATTAAAGTGATTTTCCATTGCCTCTAGGAGTAGCACTAGTTTAGGACCACATCATACACCTCACTCTAGACTAAACCATACGTGACAAAGCAAATACTAGTCCAGGTGGGAAGACAGTGAACTGCAATAAACGAGTAACTGTCTAGATACCACAATTAGCGCATCTGCAAAGTTCGATCAGATCGTGCGTGAACACTCATATTCGTATGGTTGAGTGTAGGGGTACCTTGCCACTCATCAACTACAAAGGGGATTTTCCAATCATTATGGGAAGGGCATGGCTAAGTACTATTCATGAAAGAATGGACATCAAAGATCTTTCCCTGAAAATTTCCAATGAAAATGCATTTGAAAAGATCGAGAAGATCCAAGTTCCATGCAGTGCGTATAGTGATATAGGGTGTAACTACATGTAGAAACTCTAGTTCGTGAAAAGAGCATCCATTTCCACATGCAAGCAGTGGGCAAATGAGGTAGATATTCAAAGATGCTTATATGTAGCAACCAAAAAACAAGAGGACACGAAGTGGCTAATAGCTAATTCTAAGAGCAACATAATTTACATGTAATCGACTGAAAGCCTCACATGTACCTATGTCATAGGCATGGATGAACTGAAGCAAGTTCATTTCCGACTCTCTAATCATGAAAATAATTATACCTATTGGGGAGAGTTGGAAATCCCTAAAAATTTTAAATAAGAGCCCTTAGAGTTAAAACCTGTAACTATTGGCTTGGAATATGCATTTTTGAAAAATGAAAAGTTGGTTATAATCAATGCTAAACTTGCTCCTAAAAAAAGAGAGAAATTGTTGACAATGGTTAATAGATGGCTAACAGTCTTTGCTTGGTCATATCCTAAACTCACTGGGATTGATTCATAGATATGCTAGTATTGTATTTATATCAATTCAGCCATGAAGCTAAGGAAGCAGCCACAACAATTGTTGAATCCAAAATTAAAGCAAATCATCAAGGAGGAGATAGAACAACTCCTCAAGGTAGGGTTCATTTATCCTATTATGGATAGTAAGTGGGTCAGCCCATTCATGATTATGCCAAAGAAAGGTGGCAAGTGGAAGTTTGTATTGATTTTAAGCTATTGAATAGGGAAACATTCAAAGATTATTTTTTATTCCCATTTTTTGATCAAGTGTTGGACACCATTTCTGGACATTTCTATTGTAGATTTTTGGATGGTTATACTGGCTATAACCAAATTTAGATTGCACTAGAGGATCAAGCCAAAACTATATTCACAAGCCCTTGGGGTACTTTTGCATAGATGCCTTTTGGTCTATGCAATGCTCTTGCCGCATTCCAATGCTTGGTCTTGAGCATCTTTCAATAGCAAATTGGTAGTATGGTGAAAGTCTTCATGGATAACTTTCCCACTTATGGTGCTACATTTGAGTAAGCCTTGGACAACCTTAAGCAAGTATTAAAAATATGTGTGGAAACAAACCTTTAACTCAAATGGCAAAAGAGCCATCTAATGGTCCAATATGGCATAGTCTTGGGGCAAAAAATCTCACAAGTAGGGATCAAGGTAGACCTTAAAAAGATAAGAGTCATCTAAGAAATAACCCATAAACCAGAAATAGTTAAAGATGTCTAGTCATTTCTTGGGCCCATTGGTTACTACTGGTGATTCATAGAGAAATTTTTTACGATCACAAAATTGTTGGTCGAGCTAACAAAGAAAGATGATCCATTTTTTTGGACCAAGGAATGTGAAAATACATTCTAATAGCTGAAGGAGAAACTCATAGAAACTCCAATTCTACGAGTACCAGACCAGTCTAGACCATTTCATATCATGAAGGATGCATCAAATTATGCCTTGGAAGTCATGTTGATGTAGTTGGATGATTAGAAATGTTCATATTACATCCATTGCACAAGCCAAAGCATTGTGGGTGCACAGATCAATTACACCAAAATAGAGAAAGAATTGATGGTAGTGATGTATTTTTTTGAAAAAGTTTAGGCACTATGTGCTTGGGTACAAAGTGTTTGTACACACTGACCACAGTGCCATTTGCTTCCTGATGAACAAGCCAATGATGAGCACTCGTGTCATATGGTGGCTGGTGATCTTGTAAGAATTTGATCCTATGATGGTAGATCGAAAGGGGACTAAGAATGTGGTTGCTGATCATCTCTCTTAGTTAAGATGGGATAACAAAGAGAAGGAGAGCCCACTCTTTAATTAATTTCTTGATGAACTTCTCTTTGTCGGAGTAATTAATGATCAGGTGCCTATAGAACCAAAATGGTATGATGGCATCCTCACTTATCTTCTCACTTAGGAGATGCCACAAGATTTGGACCACAAAAAGAAATAACAATTTCTTCATTAGGCCAGGCACTTCATGGAAATCAATGAACACCTTTACAAGGTATGCATTGATAGCTTGGTTCATTGGTGTGTCCCTAATATTGATCAACTACACATTCTCCAAGATGCTCACAAGGGCCCTTGTAGAGGCCATTATGTAGGGAGATGCACGACCATTAAAATCCTGATAGTAGGGTACTATTGGTCAACAATATTTAGGGATGCCAACCAATTTTTCTGACCTTATGAATGCTATCAATGAGATCACGGGATGATCAGATGAATGGAAGGACCTCAGAAATGGATCCAACCACTAGAACCCTTCAACATATAGGGCATAGACTTCATGGGTCCCATCACATCCATGTCTAATGGAAAGGCATACATTATCATCATCGTTAACTACTGTACTAAATGGGTAGAAGCAATAGTCATTGTTGACTGTACATCATCCACTCCTACTTGGTTTTTCTAACAACACATTGTAAATAGGTTTGGGGTGCCACATGCACTGATTTTTTATAGTGGAACCCATTTTATAGGCATCACTTTTCATAAGCTCATATTAACAACACCCTACCATCCCCAAGCCAATGGTCAAGCAGAGGTTACTAATAGGGAGAGTACAAAGATCTTAACAAGAATTGTTAGCATAAAATTCAATGATGCCCTTTGGGCCTACCACTCAACATGTACACTCTCTATAGCCTACTCTCCCTATGAGCTACTGTATGAAAATTTACCAATCCTTTATATTCAATTCGAGTTGTGTACACTTTCAACAACCTATGACTTGGATCTTAACCTAAGTCTAGCACCAAAAGAATGATTGATCAACCTTAACATGCTAGATGAAAACTGATTAGTGGCCCTATCCTTAAATGAAGTGCATAAGGCATTCAGCAAGTAATGACATGACCTAAGAATAAGGAAAGTTAAATTTTAGCTTGGAGATAAGGTCCTCTACTGGAACCCCACACATGTTCCACAATGAACAAAATTTCAAACATTGTGGGAACAACCTTATATAATTGATGAAAATTTTCCTTCTAAGGCCATGTTAATTTATAAACTTGAGAGCCCAAATGAAAAATAGTTAATCAACATTCAACAAATGAAACCTTTCCATGACCCCAAGCAAGCTAGTGGAAGCAACACCTCATCAAATGGACAACCTTTCTCAATCTTTTAGATTTCCTCCTTCCAACTAAGTCATGGGGGAGATGGTCATCCATGCTAACCATTTACGTGGGTTTTCAGTTTTTTTTTTCTATTTTTTGTTTTACACATTTTTGTTTTATAATTTGTTTATGTTACACTTTTTTGTTTACTTTTTCCCTATTTTACACCATCGTTGGTACATTTGATTTTTCTTGAATATTTTACACTTTCTTATATAATTTTCTTTGTTTTGGGTGTGATTTTCTAGATTTCTACTAATAAAGTGCTTTATGCCAATAAGACATAGTGGTGTTATAGTTGTTGTTAATGGTGGTTTGTACTTATTGTTGTTTTTGATTGCTAATGTCGAGTATCTATTTTTCAATTTTGGTATTGACAACTAAGAAATGGTTTCTTTTCATGGAAAAGGTAGTGAGTCCATGACATCCACCCATCCACAAACTCTATGGTTTTCCTTATTTTGGAAGTATGAGGTTCCTTTTCATTAAGTAAAACTTTAACAAACTTGTGACTTGGTAGTTTTTAGACTTGGAAAGGATTCAAGGGTTTGAACAAGGTGTGACTTCAAGGGGACTCAATACTCTCTATACCTTTCTACTTACTTGGGTGCATGAGTGTTTTCATAGATTTCTTACCGTTCCATGTCAACCAATAAAAGGAAGTTAAATAAGTCTTTGCATGTTGTGGTTCTTAGCAAAAAAGAAAAGAAAAGAAAAGAAATATAATATAAATATGTAAAAAATAATATATCTATAAAATAAATAAATATAAATGAAAAAAAAATGAAAAATGATGGGAATTCAAAGCACATCCCTTAGATAGAAGAATAGGCAACAAGCACTGGTTATGGGACTAGAAAGACATGTTACCCATGCCTAATGGTCCCCTCTAACTAGGGCCCTTCCTTACTTCCTACCTCTCTTTTCTTCTCTATAAGGAATGGTGTTTGATTTGTGGGAGCACTCTTGTGTCTTAAGGAGGTGGACTGATCTTAGAGTGGTGGTGTGAGGTCACTAAATGTGGTTGGTTTTGGTTTGGCCTAAGCATGGATTTTATCAGTTCATTTGACCATAACATCCACAAAGGACTTCATGTGACTTTAATTATGAACTCCATTCCACTTTCTCTTTCATCCATCTATGCTTTCCATGACTCACCTCACTACCGGTGTTCATGTCCTTGTTCGCTGTCTTGCTTTGACATGTTTGAATTCTTAGGTAGATTCTTCTAGGTTTTAGTCCTTAACTTTCATAACCATTATTCACCTATGGGACCCACAAACTCCTTAGGTTGAGATTATGCAAGGGAAAAAATGGCATGTGCCTACTATGGGGAGGATCCACTTGCATATCTCTTGGTTGGGTTAGTTATGTACCTCATCTTTAGACATTCCCGTAATTCAAACCTTTGTGCACCCCATTTGATGCATCTAACTATGCTCTCCTTAAGGCAGTTTCTTCAATAAACATATTCTCCATCCAATTTTTCAATTTTTAAGCTTTCAAATATCATCTTCAATGATTCCATCAAATACTTGGCTTTTCTAGGACTCCATGGATTCCACTTTCATCAGAAAATTTTGTGTGTTTTTTGAGAAATTCAAGTTGAAAAATTTTGTTTACACCCTTCATAAATGAGTACCCATCGATAGAACCCCTATGTATATGAGACATCGTATATGAGACCCTATCGATGCAACACAAAAATAGTCTATATATACATGCCTACACTTTGAATTTTTCACATTTCCTTTCAAACACCAAAGGAGTTTTTATAGTTTTTAGAGCCCAAAACCTTCCAAAAGCCATATCTTCCTAACCATTTGTCCAAATCACTCTGTTCTTCGACCCTGTAGCTACCAGAGGTAAGCTCTTAGTTATGGGGGCCATAAACCTGAAGTTTTTAATGGAAAATTTTTCTAAATATTTCTAACTCCCATAAAGGTTTAACAAAGAAACCAATATTAAAACATCAAATTACAAAAGTTAAACCCTTCCAACTAACTTTGGTAACATTTTAAACTTAAAAATTAATAAAATAATATACAACAACCAATCTAACATTGGCCAACCTTAGCCTAAGTGTAACTAACTAACAAGATGAGGCATTAAAACATTATAAGTTACACATTATATATACTAATCCTTGGATGTGTTGTGATCACATATGACACCAAAGGAAAAGCACACACAGGAAGGAGGACCATCACAGCCATGGGACAAACAACCATAAATGAGAAGGCACCAAGAAAAGCCCCAAGAAGAAAAAGTAGCAACCCATGCTATGGGACCTTGTAGGAAGGAGCTTGAAGTGGAATTTGTGCATCCAATTCTAGAACAAGTAGCAACAACAAAGTAATCTCACTAGGATGAGGTACCAACCCCATAAGCAAACCTTGAGGTGACCTTGATAGAAGCCTACCTTAAGTAAATAAAATCAAAGGAGGTTTAGAAAATGATGCTTCAAGAGTTAAATTTTGACTCTTTCTTGAAGCAAGCACCTCAAGAAGTACAAGATCAATTAAAGACCTTTCTCATGTGGCCCATCATCACTTCCAGTGGGAAGTGGTACATGGAAGAGATGTTCTTATTGTAGAATAATAAGCAGGTCGATTCAATGGTCAAGATCAAGGAAATTTCATTGTCCTACTTGGTGCAGGCCATTTCAGAGGCACTTGGGTTGCTAGATACTAAGGTAAATCTTGCTACGATTCCAATATAGGTAGATCTTATCATCAAGAAAGACTGGTTGCAGCAATGTTATGGCATCGATCGTAAGGAGTATGGTGTGCCCACATTGATGGAGAGAATCTACTACAATATTTTAGCCTTTCACCTTAATCCCATAGTAAGGCCAAGTAAGATCACTACTTTCTCCGCCTATGCATGTGCCACTTTAAATGATAGATTTCCTATCAACCTTCCACAACTAATCTATCTTTAGATAGAAAAACACTTCAAGGAGAATGAACTTGGAGGGAAGGCACTCCCCTTTCCATGCCTCATTAGAAAACTATGTTAGAGGGGAGGAATAACTTGCTACATAAAAAATGATGTTTGATGTGCTCCATCCACTAACTAGATGGAGATGATGAAGGACAAAGTCCCTACAAAAGTCATCTAAGAACAGGAGTAGCAAACACCAACCCCACCACACACTCAACATATAGTGTCGAATATCACTATAACTTCTTAATGATTGCATGAATTCCAAGAATGGCTCTTAAGTGAGCAAGAGCAACAAGTAGGAACAAGTGGTGGTGATCCATCTATGTACTAGCTAGCGATGAGTCACTTGAATGAAGTGGCTTGAATAGTTAGCTAGATGGAGGGGGGTGGAACAATATTTTTATCCCAAAGAATGTAGTTGCTTGCAAGATCAAATCCTAGCACTTAAGAGGTAATAATATCCCTCTCATAATAGCAAAAATTCCTAGAAATCTCTAGGAACACTGCTACTTTTTTAGTGTGCTTGGAGGAGGATGAGGGGGCAACAGTTTTGGTGATGTAGCACCAAGGATAGAAGACAATAGTGGATGTGGTTTTTAATAGAATTTTTGAAACTCTAAATGCACCTATAGCAAGTTAAGTGTAACTCAACAATTTTTGGACTAACTAGTGGAAATCGAGTAATCGATTTTAGATGTCTTCAACATTTTGGACAACATAACTACAACCTAGTAAGAGTTGTTGGAAGAAAGGGCCAAGAACATCATTTTGAAGGGGCAAATCAAAATAGCCAAAGAGCTAAATGAACACTTGGATGTAGAGGTTGCTAAACTAAGAGGCCAGATTGTTTACCCTGCATTCCTCAACCTAGCATTAACAAAGGACGAAGCTCTTGAATAGCTTCACATAAGATTGAAAGGGGTTGAGGTTGCGATGGACCTAACGGTGTTCTATTGATTCTTAGTAGAGGCCACTTAGCATAAAATTTAGAACGCCTTTGATCAGAACCGCCAAGATAATGTACAATTAACCACAAAGAATCATCACTTGTAAAATGTTAATGCACAAAATAGTAGATGGCAGATTTCATCCATCAACAATAGGAGTAGCTAGCTAGAGTGAACAATGAGCTAAAGAGATTAGTAGCAAAAAATAAAAACCTCTGCATGGAGGAGGTCCGTGCTCTTTGCCAAAAGACTACAATTGAAGTAGCTACTTGGAAATCAAAGGCTCTCAAATTTGAGAGAATAAAAAATCACTATAAAGATTAGGTCAATCTACAGAAAGAAGTTAATGAAAAGCACATCCAGTTGATGAAGGTAAAAGTAAATAAGACCTTCCAACAACTCCAACAAGGAAGAGAGATTTGACAACTTATCATTAATGGGGTAGATGCCTACAACAAAGCTGAGATCTACATAAAGGAGTTGCAAATTAAGGAAATGACAGAATACATGGAGCTTGCCAATATTCAATATAAAAATATGGCTATGTTGACTACTAAATGGTTGTGGTCTGAATTGGAGAAATAAGTGAAAAAATTGGACTTATTGTACGAGGCAGAGTTCAAGCACCACAAGGACATAAAGCAAAAGCTTGCAGTGGAAAATACAAAACTCAAGGCTCTCAAGGCAAAGTTCACTAATCAAATATCAACTGTCAAGAACCTAGCCAAGAAGATGAACGACTACAAAGAGCTACAAAATGCACTCAAACCATTTGATATCCAATGCAAGCAATTCACTACCTAGTTTATTGATGTTGAGGAGCTATTCCCAGTAATGCCTTATTCATGGGATGTCCCCATTTTAGCCCACATTGGTGATGCCATGTGGACTATGAATGATCCCTAGAGCAAGGAGGAGAAGATGAAGGTATTTTTGGATACCTTTCACCTTCCACTAGAAGTGGCAGTTGTAGCAGAACAACCATAGCTGCCTTAACCACCGCGTGCACTTGAAGCAGAAGAAGGTGTTTTGGAACCTTAAGAACCTCCATCGCCTAGGACAATATAATATTTTCAACTATCTTCATGATGTTAGAGGATGTGTTTTCCAATTTTTTTCAATCATGTTTTGGTGTTTAATTTTGTGTCATGAACATCATAATTTTGTAATCAATGTTGGTCTGTACACCCAAGCACTTAGTTTTATTTTTTCATGTTAGTTTTGTTGTGTTGTATGTGAGTTAATAATTCCATACCTTCCTAATTTGGTAAGGAACTCAAGGATAAGTTTCAGTTAGTCGTTGGGGTATGATGAAGAGTCTTTGGTCAACTATGTCGATGGGATGCCGTTAACACCACCCCATCAATGTAGGGTTTCCCACATTGATGTGTACTCATATATGTGGCACCCTAGTAGGTCTATAAATACAATCCCTTAGCCGTGTTAATGGAGAGTTAGAATTTCAATTGCTAGTGGAACTCTTGCAATTTGTTTTGAGAAGAGATAGTATATTTTCTAAGTGTCCATAGCAGGAGTTAAGGAGTGTATAGATCTTTATTCAAGCATTGCTGTACCTGAGCACCATAGTGCATGATCTTAGATTAATTAATCGCATAATTATTCTAGTGGTCATACTTATGTATGCTAGTCTATTTAGCATTGTTGGACTTGGTTCTTTACTCTTTTGTCCAAGCATAATGTTCACAAGTTTATTCTTAGTTTTATTGTGAGAAGAATATCATTATGGTCATGTTAAGAACCTCTTATTGTTGGAATGGGTGAATGAATGATGTGGTCTCACTATATAGGTAATCAACCCCTTAATGATTGATAATATGTGGAAATCTTCACCTTATTGGAACTACATCTTGTTGTACTTCTTATGTTTTATTGAAAAATTAATAAAAATAGGTACAAAACATGTAGTGAAAATTATAGAAAAATAGAGAAATAATTTGAGAAATATCAAAGAATAGCAAATGATTAAGAAATGAAAAATTTTAAAAGAATATGAAAAATTGGTAAGAAATTTGAAAAGTATAACAAAAAATTGTAAACTAACAAGAATTGTAAAACAAAAAGTTGAAAAGCACTTATTAATTCCTAAATAAAGATAGGGCATCTCCCCCATGACTAAACTCATGGCCGAGTGTTCAAAAAATGGATCCTAGATCCCCTAGATCATACACTTTAGGTTTTTCATTTACCATCCTTAGTGATTTAGTTATTATTCCATGTATTCGTGATGGGAATCAAATTCTAATCATCCAAGAATATATGTCCCATTAGACTAGATGGTCTTTTTATCTCAGAAGGTCCAATTTAATCTCTTTTTTATTCTTAAATTCAAATTTTAAGTCACTGGTTCCCCTATCTACTAGTGTATGATTATGGTTTATGATATCTTTTTGTGAGTTCTTAGTTTGGGTCACCTTCTTAGGATAGGAGTTAATAAGTGAGGTAGACATTTCCATGCATGTTTTGGATAGTTTTATGGTCTTAGTTTTTGGCCACTTGATGTCTTTTGGTTTAGTGGTCCTTGGTCCTTCTTGTACACATGGTTTTCTCTCACATCTATTGTGGGCTGGTGTTGACATTTTGAACTTTTGGTCCACAACTACACCCTTCATTATCTTTAGTTATGCATGGAATTCTTTGTGTATGTATGGCTCCTTGTGCATCTTCTTTGGATATTTCCATAAATAAATCTCTCATTTCTAACTTAACATCTATTGTGCTAAGCCATGCTCTTCCCATAATGATAGGAAATTCCTTGTTATCATGCTTCACGTCAATCATCATAAAATTCAATGGATAAGACCACCCATTGATAGTGGTCACCACATCGTCTATCTATTCTAGAGGAATGGTAATAGATTGATCTACTAGCTCTAACCTTATGTTGCACTTCTTTAAGTGTGGTAGGTTCCATGCCTTGTATGTTTCTTGGGATATCAAGTTTACTCCACAACCTAAGTCTAGTAGAGCTTTGCATGATGAATTTCTAGTAATTTGCAAATAAATTAGAGGAATTCTTGGATCAATTCTTTTCTTAGGAAGAGTTCCTACCTTTATCCAATTTGATATCATTTCAGTTAGCATGACAGTTGTAAGTTTCTGATTTGGTTGTTGCAAAAGCATAGTGTTCGTAGGAGAATTTGTCATATAAAGAAACATGATTCAATGAAGTTCTAACTCTACTGGCTCTTTCTGGACTTATCTTAAAGAAAGGATGTTTCTTAAATTTACCTTTAGTATTGCTGGTATGATCCTCTATTTGTATATTTACTACCCTAGTTACATTCTTTTGCTAGAGTTGTGATGAAAATTCTTCGTACATTGTAAGAGGTGGCACAAGTGGTAGAGGGTTGAAAGGTTGACTTAATGAACCGGCCACTTGTTGATGCACATATGGATTGGAATCCATCCTTGGTGGTGTAGGTCTATAGTACTTTAACAGATAGTATTGAGAAGTTTGAACTACTACATTCCCTAGAGATATCAGACATTGCACATAGTATCTATAAGGGTCTGGTTGTTGATATGGGTACTGCTATCTCGATGATGGCATCGCCCACATTGTGGTTGTTATCATTGTTGATGATACTACTTCTATGACTATGGATAAGCTCTAGTGGGGTAGTAGGTTGATTAGAAGGTCTATCTATAGTTACCTTGAGGGTAAGATAATCATTTTGGCATTTGCTTCTTGATAAATCTTGGATTATATGCATATTTTATGCAAATGTGCCATTATAGGACAAGACCCTTTAAGATGTTCATACTATCACACTATACACCCTTCCTCATCCTCTAAGCTTGAATTAGAACATTATACCATTAAACTTTTCCTTCTTTTTTTCATATTCTCTTTTCTTCTTTTCCTCCTTTCCGTTACTGAAGGCTTGCTCATTTCTTTCTTCTATAATTTTCAAGGCTGTAGTGAATTTCTTGTTTACCAAATCCCACATCTTTTCTACCTTTGTGGCTATGTCATTAACAAAATTTTGAATTGGTAAAGTATTTTTCTATATCACCTCCTCCAAGGTTTATTCCTCTTACTTATTGCATACTCATACATCTCTTTTTCGGATGGATGGATCTCTATCATACTCTTTAGATGATTCTCTCTTCTTGAGTTCTCCTTCATCTTTTGCTACTTGATCAATTAATCTTTACATCCAATGGGTGGTCATCTCTTATAGTCATCCTTGGGCATAGACCCCAAGGGTCTCTCTACATTTGTTCCTCAACCCATCTAGTATGTGCCTTAGTTTTTCCTTTTGCAAGAATCCATGGCTTGGGCATTATGCAGTAAGGAATAGTATCTATCCATTGCTGCATCAAGGGATTTTTGTGTCCCTTGATTCCATCCTTGGATCTACTTTCTTAAGTTTGACACTCATGAGTAAGTCTAATATTTATCATTGAAGGGTTCTAGCATGGTACTCTATATTTAAATTAACTTTGATTCTAATGATTTGTACTAGATTGTTGCCTCTTTGATGAGTGTCTGAGGGAACAACTTAAGTTTTTACCACTCACTTTCGATATTCTATAGGGCACAGGCATCATGAAATGCTTGAAGGTGATGCTATGAATCTGCATTATACCTGCCTTTAAACTTAGGAATATTGTTCATATCAAGTCACTTGATGTGATTGTCTCTCACATGCCTAGTTGGAATGTACACTACTTTCCTTATGTTGATCATGCTATGAGTAGCCAATAGGGGTTCTTCATGATTATAGGATTCATATGCTTAATTATAGTGATGTCCCCTTTGGTACTCATATCGCTCTTTCTCTTCACGTTTGTCCCTGTTCCTTCATGGTTCATGCTCTTCATCTTCTTCATCAAGGTGTCTTGGGCAATACTCATGTCTATCATGAGCCCAATGTCTCTTCTTGTCATGATCTCTATACCTTTGTTTCCTTCTATCAAAGTCCACTGATGATAGTGAGGAGGATGACAAAGCAGTGGGAGAATGATGCCAGCTAGTTCTCCTTCTATGACTCTGGTATTTATCTCTTTGTGATCCAGTAGAAACTCTTGGCCTGGAGTCCTGCTTGTACTTAGAGCCCTTTGCATTTCTTCTTGGTGTCTCAATAAGGGTTGAATGTAGTTGTGCCTTAATAGGTTCTTCTAGATGAATAATAGGTGTCTGGGAATGGACTTCATGATCTTGGTGGAGTTTCTCTGCTACAAATGCATCACCATTAAGTTCTTCTATGGAAACAAGAGGGTTAACCTACTTTCACTTATTATTTTCATGTTTGGTTTCCATGGTAGCATCTCTTTGCACTTGTGCCTCTAGGGGTTGATAGGGTTTTTTCATGTTTTTAGTCACATGATACCCTTCTTGCACATGGCTCAGATTCATTCCCCTTAAAGTTGTTTGAAGCATGGTAAGTGCTGAATGCTCTAGAGGCAAAACGATTTTACTTTGTAGATCTCTCCACCTTAACTACCCATCATGGTGAAAGATGAATGTGAAATCAAGGTAATAAGGATCATTGTAAGCATATGAGATTCTTACTTTCATAGGCATACTCCAATCTTCATCATCATTTGTTCTATCATCGCCCCTTTGTATCTATTTGGTAGGTGATAGTTTTTCCTTCGTTGAAACCATGTTATAAGTGTGACACTTGCTTAAGTGTGTTATTAGAATTATTTAAAGATTATCAAGATCAACTTTATGGTTCTTGATATAATGAACTTTGTAAGATTAATTACTTAGCACACATTAACACATCCTTGACAATGACACCAATGATAAGTAGTGGAGCATCCAACACTCTACCATACAAGTCACGAGTGCTAATGTATGACAAGATTGTAATTTGTAGATGGACAATGTTATTATGCTAGTAATTGATGTTGAGTACGAGATCATTGTCTTCCCACTTTGAGTTAGTGAAGTCTAAGTGATGAGTGGCGAGGTACCCCTACACTCAACCATACGAATATGAGTGTTTCACGCACAATCCAGTCAAACTCCACAAAAGGACTAGTTGTGGTATCCAAACAGTTACTCATAGGTCGCAGTTTGCTGTCTTCCCACCTAGACTAGTATTAACTTTTTCATGTATGGTTTAGTCTAGAGTGAGGTGTATGATGTGTTCCTACACTAATGCTACTCCTGGGTATGATGGGAAATAATATTAACTAAGGTAAGAGAGAGAGGGTGGGAGAGAATCTAAGCTAGCCTGAGTGTGATGAGCATCCGTTCCTCAATTATCTGTACACATCTTGGACCTTGTGCATGACTACCACTGGGATTACCAAGCGTAGATCCTAGGTACACTACTGGGTTACCAAGTAGTCACACTTAAATGCTCATGATCAAGTCGTACTCATTCTGCATTTAATAGGAGTTTAGGATGAAGAGATATTAACTAGGAAAGTAATAAATAACAATTAAATAAATAATTAAGCTAAGTGGATGATACAATGATGAAGTAATCTCGATCTTTATTGCCGGTCATGTGCGTGTTCAAGCACGTCACACTTGAATAAGGATGCCATACAATTACAATCACCACACTGCGGGCATGCACTGGGAGGAAAATGGTTAAGAGAAGAACTACTTAAAAATAACACTTAAAAGAAATTCCAAAAACTAAGAACTAATTAATTGGGAACAAAGGATGCTACCTCTTATTTATAGAAGATGAGGCAGGACGTGATATCATGGATGCGATATCAAGGGTCTGATAATAGGGGTTCGATATCGGGACCTATCATACTTGGTATCTTGTATCAGGGTTCCGATAACAGGGGTCTGATAATAGAACCTGACAAACCATGACTCATCATACCCCCACGACTGAATAACAACTCGTCCTCAAGTCAAAGTGAGGAACAAGTTCAATTGATTATACAATGGATAGGTATGGGATTATTGATTGACTAGGAATTTATTTATGTCACAATGGAGAATTAAACAGAATTTGGACACAGACACAAAAGAAAAAACTTGTGGAACTCATGGGGTTCCCAGAAGTGGTGGCTCCTCTATGGGTGCCTCTCCTTTGTCCTGCATGATCAGGCTTTTGAGATTGATACCATTGAAGAAGCACTTGACGTTTCTCCTCTTCTATCCAAGGATTATGAGCCGTCCATGTTGATGTTCCAATGTTTGATGGAGTTGGCACTTTCCATGAACTTGGCAGTTGCGGGAACACTTGATTGGCCTTAACATGTTATGCCGCAAATAGCCGTCATTCCTCTTCATAGGCTTGGGTCTTGACCTCTCCATCTTTTGCTTGGATAGATTATGTAGTAATAGGAGTTTCATGATGGATGCCGAGTGATTGTACCTCCTACTCTGCATGTTCTGCATGAAGTCCTTGGCCTCTGCCTCCTCCTAGTCGTTCGGTTGCACCTTGAGAAGGTCCTCCTTGTTGTCTTCTTTTAGGGGCCATCTATAATCACACAAAGATCAATTGTTAGTAAGGTTATTGAAAAAATTTCAATGATTTCATACCTTACTCATTGCCTTTAATAAATGTTGAATTCTTTGCTTAGTGTGATTTTAGAGTTAGAAATTTTTTTCAAGGAAGTTGCCCTAAAAGTTTAATGTCAGACCTGGTTTGTTTAGGTGACACATAAAAGGACCTGGTTTTGAGGAACATTTGATAAAATGATGATAAAGGAAAGAATAGATTTGACAATGAAGTACTCAGAGGGTATAAGATGATGTGGTAGTATGCAACAAGTACAAATTGCAAAAGTCACGCAAGTGGGTCCTCCCCAAAGTACGTTCCAACCTATAATGCCCTTGCATAACCACACCTTAAAATGTCTGTAGGTACTAGAAGGGTTAAATGTAATTCATACCAGTTTCACAAAACACACACATGTAGATACCACCGGAATGAGGTAAGAATTCTATGCTATACGAGACACGAGCCACAACTCCATGAACAATGAGATGAGATGGGGTATAGTAGGGATTGTAGAGATTGGGGCATGAGGTAACTGACCCAGGGCACAGTGAATCTTGCGTGTAAAGCATGATTAATATGTCATTAACTTGTCATTCCAAGATCAGGACCAAGTCCATTCCTTTGATTAGTGACATCACACTATTTCATCTCATGATGAGCAACTATGAGAGTACCATAACAAGAAGGCGTATGATCACTTGGCATTTTGTTCAAGGGAGGAGTGATTTTTGTTTTGTGGCACTTTCCCCTATTTTTTTTCTCCTTTTTTCTATTGTTCAATCTAGAGAAGCCACCAAGCTTCAGGCATGGATGCATGTCTTTCTAGTGGGACCCCCTAGAATAGCATTAGATTTTTGAGTGTCCTTTTGATTACTCTTACTTCCATTTTTCATTAGATCTACAAGGATCTTAGTATAATCACGTTGCATGATAACTCCCACAGACGTCACCAAAGAGAATCCACAAGTCCCCTTGATGTCACACCCTAATCATTCCCTCTTGATCCATCCTTCTTCATTCTAGGTACAATGAACACAAAATGAATTTTAAGTTTTAAGAATGTCAAGAATATCACTGTACCCTCGAACAGAACCTCTTATTTGTAGAATGGATGAGTGGGTGTAATGGGATCACTGCCCAAAGAATTAATCACTCAAGACTCGATAACATAGAACACACCTCAACCAATGAGCCACATGAGTGTTTTATTTGTAGATGAGATTACTTATAAAAAGATAAAAAGATAAAAAGGTAGAACAAGAAATTGAGAAATGAAAAACTAGAAAACAAAAAGTTGTAAAATTAAAGAAAATGAAAAGTAGTTATTAATCCTGCTTGTTATTAGAATGGGGGGTATCCCCCATAACTAAACAGTTGAGCATGAAAGGATTAATAAATGAAAGATGAGGATCCTTGCATGTTGGAAATATTGAAACTTGGTCACACTTACCCCATTGGGATCCACACACTTGATTATAGTAATCATAGTGGGGCAATTTATAAGATGTGGTTCCCTGGTAAAGGGTTGACCCACTATGATACTTGGGATCGTAAGATGGTATGCAAGGATTAGGATGTCACTCTCCATGGCTGTATTCATTGGGCCATATGGTTGTTGGAGTGTTAATTGGTGGCCTTGATGAAGTAACATAAGGCATTGGGTTCGAAGAGAAGGGTGCACCATAGTGTTGAACTTGTGTTGAGTTGGAGAATGTAGTGGCCTTGGAACTATATTGTCCCTTCCCATGGTCATGTCTAAAGAAGGGACACCTTTGATGTTGAGGAGGTCTCTCACTGTTGTTGGCAGTAGTAGCACAAGTAATGTTCGTGGGTTGTTGCTGTGGTGCAGACACTTCAGGAATAGTAGGTGGTGATGTAGAATGAGGGAAAGGATGAGAACGTTGAAATTTAAGAGAAGTGTAAGGTACACAAGGTGGTGGTTGTGTTGAGGACATGGGCTAATAGTACCAAGGAGAATGATAATGCGGCAAGGATGTTGGACTAGATAAGCATTTGGATTCGGATGATATGAAGAGTGTCTCTCATTTAGTGATGGCTTCCCCCATGACTGGGATTGTTGCCACTATGATCAAACACAGTATCTCTGTACAAACTCTGGGTGTAACATGTTTCCCCAATGCTCATATAAATGTAACAAGATTGGGCATTGGCCCTTTGGGTGATCGTATAGGAAAATATTGCATTCATACGTATGATCGGCAGTTGAGCTCTTATTCTCCTCATCCCTACTTTCCGAATGTCTAATGATATTTTGTCCTACTTCTCAGGTTGTCGAAACTCTATCTCCAATAATATTGATATATTCTCCATACTTTTTATGCATCCATTCCAGCCTCTTATTGATCTTTGCCTCGATTTCATCTAATGATTGTTGTACCGGCAAAGANTGGAGAACTCATGGCCTGGACAGTTGTTTAATAGTGCATAATATCTTTCTAAGGCCATGTCCAAGGGTTCATGTTGTGCTTGTTTCCACTCTTGGATTTGTTTCCTCAAGGCCAACACTCTTGCGTAGGTTTGATAGCTTTCATTAAAGAGTTCTACCATTGTTGGCCAACGTCATATTGAATTTGGTTTTAACAATCTATACCATACTTTTTCTTGGCCAACAAGTGTCATAGGAAAGAGCTTGAGTTTTTGCCAACCGTTATCAATGTTGTTCCATGCTCAAGCATCGCAGAAGGCTTGTAAATGCTATTGTGGATCTAAATCATAGCTTCCTGAGAAATTGGGAAAGTTGTTAAAATCGAGCTTGGGTAGGTGGCTCTCTTTACGATGCCTATAGGAGATTCGAATAGCCTCTTGTATCTGCGTTAGGCTTGTAGTGGCCAGTAGGGGTTCATCGTCATCAAGTAAGTTATGCTTTCATGCGTTGGGACGATGTTGCCTTCGTTTATGTTTATAAGAAACCCCCACCTTGGATTGCGTACTCCAATCTTCATTGTCATCTAATTCATTGGTTCTCCAATGAATTTCTTCACTAGGTATGACATTATCATAGTCTTGTAGGAGAGGCATGGTTGTGCAATTTTTTGTGAATTTATATGTGACTTTTTATAATGATTTCTTCCTAGAAGATATATTGTTAATTCCTATACAATGACCTTATATGATATAACTAATCTAGATAACTAGCACCGTCCTCGGCAATGGCGCAATGATGAGTGGCGAGGTACCCCTACACTCAACCATACGAATACGAGCATTGCACGCACTATCCGTTCGAACTCCGTAGACGAACTAGTTGTGGTATCCAGATAGTTACTCGTAGGTCGCAGTTCGCTATCTTCCCACCTAGACTAGCATTAACTTTGTCATATATGGTTTAGTCCAGAGTGAGGTGTATGATGTGTTCCAACACTAATGCTACTCCTGGGTATGATGGGAAATAATATTAACTAAGCTAAGAGAGAGAGGGTGAGAGAGAATCTAAGCTAGCTTGAGTGCGATGAGCATCCATTCCTCAATTATCCGTACACATCTTGGACCTCGTGCAAGACTACCATTGGGATTACCAAGCACATCCTAGGTACGCTACTGGGTTATCAAGTAGTTGCACTTAAATGCTCATGATCAAGTCATACTCATTTCGCGTTTAACAGGAGTTTCGGGTGAAGAGATATTAACTAGGAAAGAAGTAAATAATAATTAAATAAATAATTAAGCTAAGTGGATGCTGCAATGATGAAGTAATCTCGATATTTATTGTCGGTCATGTGCATGTCCAAGTACGTCACACTCGAATAAGGATGCCGTACAATTACAATCACCACACTGTGGGCATGCACTGGGAGGAAAAGGGTTAAGAGAAGAACTACTTAAAACTAACACATAAAAGAAACTTCAAAAACTAAGAACTAATTAATTGGGAACAAAGGGCACCGCCTCTTATTTATAGAAGATGAGGCAGGATGCGATATCACGGTTGAGATATCGGGGGTCTGATAACAGGGGTCCGATATCGGGACCTATTAGACTTGGTATCTTGTATCAGGGTTTCGATAATAGGACCTGACAAACCATGACTCATCACTAAGTGTATTGTTTAACTCATAATGAGGCATAAGTTAAGTGATGTTGTTAGGCTCTAATTACTCCTAGTTACAAACATAATGAGAGTTGAGAATAACAATCTAAATCTAAGTAATAATAGTAATGTAAATATACTTTGGCCTATAGCGATGAGCACCTGGTCTTGGTCTACCATACATGCCTTGGGCTCATGTAATCATTACTAGGTTGCCAAGAATTATGCTACTGGGCAAATTAAGCAATAACACTACTAGGATTACCAAACAATTATACTTAAGCACTCAAAATCAGTTGTACTCATTTTGAAGAAGCAAACTAAAGTACTTTGAAAATGTAAAGAGTTAACTAAGTAAACATGAAAATTAATCTAATTAAAACAGTAAAACTAAGTGGATGCTATAATGATGAGAAACAATCTTGATCTTTATTTCTAGTCATAAATTGTGCCCATGGACATTTCACTTGAATAAATATTCTACACTACTAAATGTCACAATGTAGGCATTCACTCTATCACTAACTATGAAAATAAACTGTAAGAGTTTTGTTAAGGGTGGAATGAAAAAGTTATGGATTGTATGCCCAAGTGTCAATCTTTATAGGGCTACACACATCTCGAGACTATCATATTAATGATAACTTAACATGGGTTATGACATCATTGCTACAGTATCGTAGATATGATATTGTAGTGCAACAAAAATTGACTTTATCATGTATCTAAAATATTGAAATTAAAATTTAAACTAAAATTTTTCTCCTACCACTAAGATTCTCTTGGATCTATCAAAAAAAGTAGTTTTACAAGTTCTTGTACATAATTTTTTTTAGAATCGAAGTTGTAACATAGGGTTTCCATGACAAGACTCTTATGATTAAGTAAACACCTCATTCTTTGAACATAATGGTAGTCATGGTCTTCCACCACCTTACTTAAAATATTACATTAACAATGGGAAAAGCTTACATTTGGAGGGGAATGGGGTGAAAACCCAAAATAGTTTGACTATAGATACACCTCAATACATATAGCAAACAAGATAAATTACAAGAATATAATCATGCCTAAGTGTTACTCAAATTGGTAGCCTCTTTCCTAACAAGACAATGAGCTAACCACTCAAGTTGCCTATCACTGAGTATGGGGGGGTGTCGGACCCCGAAAAGAAGTTTTATTGAAATTAAAGGTGAATCAATTACAACAACTTGAATAAGTCATAGGGCTAAAGGAAAGGGAAAACTGAGAGCATTGTGAATGACACTCGGGAAACACCTTAGAAATAAACGAGTATAAAGGAGGAAACCCAAGTTGGGGCACAACCAAATGTCCGCACATACTGGCTTGTTACAGAATAGAATGACATAGAATTAGATGAGGTGAAGAGCTCTCAAGTAAGGATAGAGAGAGTTCCAATGGTGACTCCACATAATAAAAAGGGAAAGCTTCCTTGCAGAGATTACTGATGCTAAGTGTAACTCGAACACATAGGTCTTTCCCATAGCTGCAAGAGATGAACCAATTGATGACTGTCCAGATTGAACTTGGATGCTTGAGATGTGAGTTGAAAATGGGTGAGGCGAAAGATCTGCAACTTCTCCAACCTGGTAAGCAAACATTTGTTAGAATACTCTATCTTTTGAAATAAAACATTGCATCTTCTCTTCCAAATATAATATAAAATAGTAGGCCTAATAACTTTCCACATAAAATTAAGATTAGCAGAAGTAATGTTCAAGAATCTGAATATGACATCCTCTTGAGATAGCTTGTATGATGGAAAAGCTTTAGAAGCCCACTGCCACACATGTTGACCAAAGGGACATTGCCAAAATACATGGACAAAGTTATCTTGTCCACCACATAGAGGGAAATTGGGATTGGGAATCCCCAGATATTTTAAATGTTTTCCAATAGGTAGACCATGGTGGAGGAGACACCATAGGAACTGCTTAATTTTGGGAAGGGTCGGAAGTTTCCAAATAAGTTGGAAGAGAGGGATCTAAAATGTTTCTGACTCTTGTTTGTGCCAATACTTATTACAACGTTGAATGACTTCATATGGGTCATGCATGAGATGAAAGGGGACAAATGGCTGGTAGGGAAAAAGTTTAACCCTATTAAGCCATTGAAGGCCATGAAAAAGGCTTTCCACTGTAACATCAAGATGCCAGTGACCGTGGAGAAAAGAGTAAATCTGAACTAGGAAATGGTTCATTGCAGTCGACTCCCCATACAAAGTGTTGAACTCAACCCCTGAAATCCAGCGACTAGCCAGCCTAAGACAATTCAAGGAAATGACACCCTTTCGATATCCACAAGGTAGCCACCTTAGCATTTGTGATAGCAAGGGGAGCGGGTGATAGAGGTAACCACCACGGACACACTCTAGAGAGGATAGTAGGATTGATTTTAACGTTAGTTTAGTCAATGTGAGTGTATAGAATTTTCCAGGCCCTCCAAATTCTTTTGAAAACATGAGATTCAGGAAGAATGATAGTGAGAGAGAGAAAAGGATCCAATTGATGAAATGGATGCCTTTCCAGAAGGGCTTATTTTTAGGAAATGCTTGATGAAGCCTTAATTGGAGGAGGGTCCCTATAATATCTGAGGCATCTAAATGTTGTACCAACCACTTAGCAACCAAGGTAATTCCTTGCTTATAGGAGTTCAAAAGGCCTAAGCCACCCTTATTCTGGGGAAGAGTAACAATATTCCAAGCGACACGATGAAAGCCTTTTTGAGAATCCTTGGAGAACCACATAAAGTCACGAAATAACTGTTCTAGCTTCTGGTAGGCAGCTTGGGAGGGGGCCCAACACGAAGACTAATACACATGGGTGGATGCACATATGGACTTACATACAAGGTATTTACCTGCAAGTGTGAGGGGTTTAGTTTTCCATTTGTTGAGTTTCTTTTCAATTCAATAAATAACTTGCTTCCAAAGGATAGATGTTGAACCTCTAAAACAGAAAGGGATTCCAAAAATCTTAATGATGTCTTGATCTTGAAGCCGCTTCCAATTATAGTTGGTCACATGTTTGTAATTTCCCTTAAAGCTATAAATAGAGGATTTATTCCAATTAATTGTGGAACCTGAGAGTGTGCAATATTGCTCCACCCCTTGCTAAGAGGCGGTGCAAATTGGTGGCTATGTTTTGAACTACAAAAAAGGAGTAATCAGCGAAATGCATATTGAGAAGTTGTTGTTGAGAGGAGGAAAGGTAGACCCCAGTGAGAACTTTAGTTTGAATGTCCAGGTTAATTTGATGACAAAGAAAGTTTGATGCGATGATAAAGAGATAGGGGGCGAGAGGACAACCTTACCACACAGACCTATGTATTGGAAAGGAAGAGGTAATGTCGAAGGTAGTGGCAATTCTTGCAATAGCATCTGAGAATAAGAATTTCACCATATGCAAGAACTTAGGTCCAAAACCAAGTTTGGTCATAGTTTGCAAGATAAAATCCCACTTAATGTTTTCATAAGCCTTGGCATAATCAAGTTTCACAAGGAGAATATCTTGTCCATCATCCTCAACCCACTTGAGAGCTTCCCACGCCTCGACCACATTGTCTAAAATATATCTACCAGGAACAAATCCTGTTTGTTGGGGAGATATGATTTGACCAAGAATTTTTTTCAGCCGTAAGGCAAGGCACTTCGCCCAAATTTTATACACTACATTGAGAATAGTTATGGGATGCCAATTGGAGATATCGGTTAGATCCCCAAACTTGGGGAGGAGACAAATTACCCCTTGATNGAAGAGATGTCCATTGGGGTAGTTGCAAAAAGGGTTTCATAGTGGTTCTTAAGAAAAGAGAGGATACTATTGTGGTCAGTAATGGTGGTACCATCACATGAGATTTTGTCAATAACATGCGAAGGGGAAGCAATATTAAGATATTTAAAAAATTCCTTATAGTGTTCGTCTTGAATATTTAACCAAGTGAGCCGACTTTTAGTTAAGGCACTTTGTGCTCAGTACACTTCCCAATGTTGGAAGGTAACACGTGCTCTAGCTAGCTCCTCGTGAAATAGAGTATTGAAGGGATTTTGAGCTAGTTTACTAGTGAGATGTTCTATAGTGAGGTGAATTTTGTTATATTCATGTTTGGCTTGAGCAGCCATTGTCTTACCATACAAATGAGCAAAGTTTTGCACTCGACATGAAGCATGATGCCACCAATTAATCCAACCCACCTGATTTAGGGGCCTAGGTTTGGCATTCCAAAGGTTGGATAGAAGAAGTTGGGCAGTTGGGGAAGAAAAATAGTTGTTGTGTAGTCTAAAAAGATGGAATTTTTGTCAGTTAGGGCTACCGTGAATCTTGATAGATATGGAGATAAGAAGATGGTTAGATAAGGTGGCATGGTGATGAACCGTAGTGGCAGAGAAGGCTTGCCAAAAAGAAAGGGTGAAGAAATAGAACCTATCTAACTTTCTGTAGATGCGAGCCTGCCCAAGACAGAGATTGTTCCAAGTAAGTCTATGGAGGGGAATGCATGTGGAGTTGTCTGCCCCGTTTGAGAGGTAAAATCTTTTCTTAAAGGTGGACCAGGTCTGATACTCGAGATTAGGCAGTTGAAGAAATGCCCCTCCAAGCTTATCTTGAGGGAATTCTACCATATTAAAATATCCTCCGAATATCCAAGGCATTGGGGGGAGAGAAGTTGCAAGTTCTTGTCAAAGGAGTCATTTGGGACATATATCGAGCAAATGCCAAAAGGGCCATGCTGGGATGAGAAGGTGGCCCAGGAAAATCTATGCCCAAAATCAGAACCACTTTGAAGGATTTTAGTTTTCTAGTAGGGTGAGAGGAGAATGGCCGCACCTCCTTTCCCACTTGCATGGGACATTGCTAGGATTGAGGAGTGAGAAAAAAACCAGTGGGCGGAATAAGATAAAAGGTCGGTTGAGATCTTAATTTCTTGAAGGAGAATGAAATCAAAAACCAAATTAAGATTAGATATAAAGTTGCTTGCGCGCTTCCGTTGAAGCCTACCAGTAAGGCCTCGAATGTTCCAAGAAAGGAGATTCATGGGGAAACAAGGGGTAGTTTGGATGGGAGGTCAACAGAAGATTCAGAAGTCGAAGTATCAGTTTCCTTTGTTCCTGATAGGAGGGCAAAGGAGTTGTTAGTGGGGACAAGGGCCATGGAAGTGTAGTAGTGAGGAGTTGGAGGGAGGAGTAGAACTAAAGGAAGCTTTGACTCGTTTCCTTTCACTGGCCACCACGAACTCATCCTTCAAGAATGAGTTGTTGACAACGTTTAAAGGGATGACATGGGTGGAGGTGTGAGTACCTTATTGTTGTTTTTTTAGCTTGGAGAGGCTAGACTGAGAGGAGGATTGAGGAGTTATTGGGGGAGGAGATCCGAATTTAAAGGATACTGAGGGTGGGCCTACTGGTGTGACTGGGGAACGAGTCTTCTGAGATGCTACAGGTTGTTTCTTCCTGGCTAGGATAGGACACGTTGAGATATGATGCTTGGCCTTGTGACAATAGCTACATGAGTTTGGAAGGTAAAAATAGTCCACTTTTTGGGTGAAGAGTTTTCCACCAGCAGCGAGGGTTAATGAGGTCTTTCGAAGGGCTATATCCAATTCAATACAATAACGGCGAATTTGAGTTCCATTGATCGTCGTACAATGATCGAAAATAATAGGGCCCAGGGTGCTCACAATGTCCCTCTCATTAGATGAGAAAACGAGAGGAAGATTGGGCAGTTCCACGTAATAAGGAATTATATTAAAAGCCGGGTCGTTGACATTAAAGTCAAAACTCCATGTGCATGGGATTAGGGTTGTGTTTTTTGTTGGAAAAATTTTGAGGGAGAGAGCCTTTTCGACCTGAGAGGCATTAGATAATTCTACCAAAATGAAATGATGAGCGTAGTATCGAGCATAAGAAACCTGAATGCCATGGGGCTGAAGGAGGCTATGGACTTGAGTGTTTAAACTTGGGGACCTTGGTAAAAACCCCACAATTTGAAAAAAAGAAAAGAAAACGAGATGCGAAATCTTTAGAAATTGCTTCAAAAATATCATTTGGTAAAAGAAAATCAAGTTGAGGTGAGGTAGATGAACTTTCCTGAGGAAAAGCAGAACTTGATGAATCCATCATTGCAATTTGCCCACCCTGGGCTGCGCACTTTCCTGGCACCGTTCTGCAACCTTGACTGCAGGAAAACCCTCACCACTAGTGTGCGTGTCCACCCACCACGGGCAAGGCCCTGGACAGCGTGGTAGAAAGAAAAAAACAGCCAGGAAAACTAGAAATCATGACTAGGGTTAGCAGGTAAAGTCAAAGCTACCCTGCTCCCCACCAAACACTGGGTGAGCGATGAGTGACAGTGGCCCGCAGGAGGCAGAGCACAGGAGGGCTTAGCAACGTAGCAGCACCCAACAGAAGTAAAGAGCACCAACGGTTATGGGAGCGCCAACAAAGGATACTAGTTTCACATTGAAAACGATATCATCAACGATATCATCACTGAGTATGGTTGGAGCTCATATGAGTTTGAAGCATAAATCCCTAAAATCTAAGAAATTAAAACATTTGGACATACTAGTGACTAGGGATAAAAATTCAAAATTTACACATTTTTCTTAGAAGGAAAAAATTTGGTCTACTTTGCAATAATATGTAAATTTTAATACTAACCTAACACCTCATTATTTATTTGTTTCCAATCAAGAATGTTACCACTAAGCTAACACCTCATTATTTATTTGTTTCTTTCGAACATAATGATAACACAAATTTTCTTTATGAACAATGGTTGGAGGTCACATTTTTGGGTGCGTTGGGAGGGTGTCGAAACCTATTTAAAAGGCGAATCTATTTTCCGTGTTAGGGTTATAGGCGAGTCGGAGATGGGTCAGCGTACCAAATCGTTGATTCAAGTTCGAATAGGGTTTTCCCGGTGAGTTGTGCTAGGGTTTTTGATGAAGGCTTTTTTATGACGAAGTAGGGCATGGATTCACTTCAATCACTCAGGCATTCCGTTGTGTGTGGACTGTAAATATGTTTCTTGTATGATAGAAAGCGGATCATTGTACTTTTCGATGTGAGGATTTGTTTTTGTTAATGTTTGTTTATTTTTGTCTTTCCTCTCATTAGAAAAGATTGTGTTTTTTGTTAAGTTTCTCTTCTCTCATTAGAGAAGATTTTGTTTTATGCTTTTACGTTCTCTTTCTCTGTCACGGGAGACAGGATGATATTTTAATTTCCCCGAATGATCGACTATGATTCGATCAGTCTTTTGCTCTGTTTGAGAGTGCAAGCCAGGATATCTGATCTCTCTTTCTCTCTCTGTCTTTTGTAGTTGATTTATTCCATGAATTCATATTATATAGGACATGTTTCTATTTGTGTCTGTTCGGCATTTTCAAATATGTTGAAAGTGGTTTGTTGTTAATGTTTTAAGTCTTTGCTCGTACGTTTGATTGGATATGATGATATGTTCTTTCCCCGAATGATCGACTATGATTCGATTAACCTTCTGCTCTGTTTCAGAGCGCAAGCCAGGATATCTGATCCCATAATTTATAATTTTAGATTTTTCTGTTTTGAACTATGCAGACTCAAGTACTTTTTAGTTTGATATAAGTATAGCTTTTGTAAGGATCTTTTTAGTTCTTGAAATTTCTCTCGGTGTTTTAACATAAAATTAGGTAATTTATGTTGTCAGAGTGATTGGAGTGAAATGATGAGGTAGAAGATTCCCTATTGGTTTGATTGCCAGAATGATGGCATCTTCTGTATTAGCTCTATCTGATCACTCCCTCGTTCCGTTTTTTAAAATAGCTTTGTCATGTAAACTGAAATTTTTTGGTTCCAATACTTTATAAGTGGAATTCTAACTGTGTGTTGAACCTTTCGCCGTTGTTCATGAAAATTCATGATAAGCGTTGGGAATATGCGTGGGCTGAATTAAATACTCTAAAGTTCTCAATATTTTGGTATTAATGTGGTTATAAGTATTTTGAATGTTGATTTTCAGTTAATGTGTAAACATGGTAAGCAATTGATTTTTAGACGCTCGCAGTTATCCGTTTTATGACATTGTGTCATCCCATGAAATCAGGGCAGTCTTGTAATTTAAAAAATAGACGAGTACCGAGACATTTTCTAATAAGGTAAGAATTTCAATTACAGTTTTTTATAGTTAAAAATTGTAATATATTTTGCAAGTTTGTTAAATTAAAGTTAAAATATGAATTAAGAGTTTTTATAAACTTAATTATATAAATAAAACTAAAGAATGGAGAAGCTGATCGGTTGTACAGTAGCAAATTGGCTGCGACTTTTATTTTTATTGATTATTGAAAAGTCAATAGTTTTCTCCCCTGGTATATTTTTTAGCTTTTCAAATGCTGCCACACTTTTTAGTCTAGGCTGCTACACTTGTGACTTAAAAAGAATGCAATGAAGGTTGGAATTGCAGCTTTGAATTTGAAGCGATCAATGGAAAAAATAAAATTTGTTAAAGATTACCTTATAAATAAAATTTTATATTTGCCATTGAGATGGTGGAGCCTTGAAATAATATTAATAATAAATAAAAGAAATTAATCTTAATATTAATAATAAGAAAAATTATTAAAAGAAGATTTATGAATTTTTTGCTAAAGATTTCTTTATTAATAAAAAAAGGAAATCTTAGCATTGATGGGTGGTGGGTTCCAAAAAATGAATAATGATATAAAAAAATTCAAGAGTACATGAAATTAATAACATTGTTACAAGCTTTCTTAGAAGTTCACTTATTAATCTTAACCTAAAAAGAAATTGGAATCTAAAGAAATGAACAAATGCCATATCATTGAGTATTTAAAACAAAAATAAATTAATATTGTTTTGAAAAACCAAGTGTTTAGTTTTTATTGAAATTTTTTTGCTTTTTTGAAGTAAAGCTAGAACAACTTGTTGAAGACACTCAAAAAGAATGATATTATTAATGTTGGGTTGAAAGTTGCAAACTCTAGATGTCAATTTTCAAGCATTAAAAAAACACAAAGAAAATGATTCTTTACTTCTAAAAACAGGACATTGAGAAGAAACAATTCTCAATATTATGAATTATAAATTTTTGGAAATGTAGTAATACATTAAATATTTTTCATTTTCTTTGTTTAAAAGTGTGATGATAGTTGCATTTTTAAAGCTTGATTGGATTTATTTTGAATAGAATTATTTTTTATAATAATCTCACAAGCAAGTATATGGTTGAAAGAAAAAACTAATTTGCCATCCTTATAAAAAAATGTCTAGAAGAACTTAATTGAAATTATTGTTATCTTTAATTAATATCATAATTTATTTTTTTTAAAACTTCTCTTTGTTTATTCAAGTCATATAGGTTAGAAGCTTTCTTCCATGTAATCAATTTATTATGCGCAAATAGGAAATTGTAGTGACGCCAACTTTGCTCAACCTAAATGAATTAGTGATATGGTTGTAATTCTAATACTTATTAAGCATGTACCATGTCTTTCAAATTTATTTAAGAACTCAACAAGAAATAAAAATGGCCTAACAAAAAAAGAAAAAAAAAATAGTGAAGAAAGTTATTAATAGATTAATTATTATCATTTTTATTTTTTTTTCATAAATTTATTTTTTAAAGGAAGCATCCAAACATCTTTCCAGTAATGCACTTTGCAATGTGTTTCTATAAGAGAAACACTTTGGTTATAACAATTAATGAGGTTAGGCTTTTCATTTTTCTTGCTACTAATGCAAATATCTCAAGCAACAATAAAAAAGCCTTTTTTATGTTGCTTAGCAAATCAATGAAATTAGCAAATAATGTAATTAGTTTTATCATGAGAAGTTTTTGAAAGAGCCCAACAACTAGAGTAATAAACATGAGTAGATTAAAACATTTTTTATTTAATTAAAACATTTCCAAGAGGTTTTTTTTTTTCATTTTATTTATCAAGTTGTTTTCAATTTTATCAACTACATAATTCTACAATATTTATATTAGGCTTAAAAGAAAAAGGTATTTTGAAAATTTTGAAAACACAATCTTTATTCAAAATTTTTCAAAACTTAAGAGTATACTAGGCTCAAAAGAAAAAGGTAATTTGAAAATTTTGAAAACACAATCTTTATTCAAAATTTTTCAAAACTTAAGAAAAGCCCACTCATCAATATTGTTATTATAATAAACAACAAATTTTTGCATATTGATATGAAAGTTAGATAACATGCATTAATCCTTCACTCTAGCTAATAGAATATTGATATGTTGAAGAGAGTTGTTAATTATTGATGAGACATTAATAAGACAAGTTGTGTTAACACATGCCTATCAACATATCCTTGTCGATGCATAGTAGGATATGTTGATGCAGATATGTTGACACTAACGTAGTCATTGTCTATATAAATGCATGCATTCTTTGCATGTATGACACATATCAATCATAGTCTTAGTCGAATTCTTGTAGTTTCCTTTCCTTAGACTTAGAATATTTTTTCTGTAAGTGCCTACGATGTTGATCTAAGAAATGTAAGAAATGCTACGAAGTTTTATTCGAATGCCCATGTACCTAAACACATTGGCATGATGACAATAAAGTCAAGATTTCCTATATTCATTGTAGCACTTGGACTAGTGATGAGCGGCAAGGTTCCCCTACACTCAACCATACGAATACGAACATTTCATGCACGATCCGGTCGAATTCCAAGGACTAAGTGCTTATGCGCCCTTGTGGAACAAGGATGGGTTGGTTGATCATTGTCTTCCCAAGCTTATTTGTATGTCACGATTTTTATAGACATATGATTTTTATAGCTTTTATGTTTTTATGTCCTGTGCTAGTAGGGAAGGAGAGAGGTAACTAAGTGACTAATTTAACTTAACTACTCATTAACTAAGTTTTAACTAATCCTAACACCAGCATCTGTTCCCACTTGTCGTACACATCCTGAACCAGTGCAACATTGCTGGGATTACCAAACGCTAATTGTTACTAAGTTACCAAGCGTTACACACATGCTTGAAGTGGTCGTGCTTGTGTAATTTAACGATTTGCTTAATTGATCAAAATGAATTGTTGTGCTAATAACAGAAATGTAAAGTGCATAAAATAAAATAAAATAAAATAAATGCATATGAAAATAAAATAAAAGAAATGTGTAAGAAAAAAAATCTCAAGTGCTACAAGGATGAATCAAAGAGCTCGTCTTTATTGTCGTACACAAGGTGTGCTTAGGTACATAATGCTCGAATAAAGATTTGTCCACACTTAGACCTCCTGTTGCAGGCACTTGGAAAATACTCTAACTTTCAAATAGACTACAAGAGTTTCGCTACTTGACTGTTAAAATGTGAGAGAGGTAGCAGGGTTGCTGGTAGCCTGCTACCTCCCCCAAGGTTTGGGAGCCGTGGGGGCACAAGGGGTCCTCCTCTCCTTGTGTCTTCGGAACCATACTGGCATGGTAGTTCCATGCGTTAGTAAGAGGAGGCTACGACCTACCTCATTACCCCACTCGGTAGGACCTTGCCTGGGAGGGTTGCGTAGTTCAACTCTGCGTTGGGGTGTTTTTACCGGGTGTGTCATGAGACGTGTTATGGGAATGTTGCATGCGCTCCTTGGAGCGCGACACCAACTACCAGCACGTGGTGATGAATCTGGAGGGTTCAGCTGGTAGTCCCTGTGGTGTCCACGTGAGTGGAGCAAGGGAGCGCTATCTAGCGTGTTAGCGAATCGTGAATATTGTTTATAAAACACTGCTCAGGAGACATACTAACACTAACACATTATTTGTTGGCATGTGTTTCAGGATTGTTGATTGCTAAGGCGTATTCCTCTTGAGTTTTGTCCCGATTCAGAATTTGCTTGGGAAACTCTTGGGGTGCCGAACAACGTTCTCTGGGGCAACGTTGTTACAGATGGTATCAGAACCTCATAGTTTCAGTTGTTGGTAAAATTTTTTCGCTAAGTTGGTACCAGGGGTTTTGGTTTGTGAGGTTTCCATTTTCACCATTTTCAACTTCTGCTAGCCACTCCCCTAAAGGATGGCCTTGTGCTAAAGCTCTCTTTAGCAAACATGGAGCTGGGCGGACTGAGTGACATGGCTGATGTTCAAACAAATCCAGAAATTGAGGTCGAAATAGAACTTGGTCAAGATGAGACTAAGTTTCAAACGTTGTGGGATCATGTCAAGGCAATTGATGAGGCCTTAGCCCATCCTGGTCCAGAGAATGTGGACGCGATCCATCACATTTTGAAAGATGTTGACTTGCCACAAGAAAAGATGGATCTTCGCTCCAAGGACAGGGTGAAATTGGCGGAGGCTAAGGTTTCGATCTTAGAAGGTCGTCTAGATCGCATGATCAACCTCTACCAAGATCTATTCGGATCCTTGGAAGAGGCACAAACAAAAGCATCATTGGTTGAGGACCTGGTTGGTTGGGTGAAAGTTCTGGAGGATGCCTTGGTGGGGGTAAATCAGGAACTATCTGATTTGAAAATTGAAAATGCCATCCTGAAATCCTCCTTGGTAGGATGCTTGGCAGATGAGCCAGTAGTGACAGCCCGTATCAAAGCTAGAGAATCGAGTTCTTATGATGGCGAGAGAAATGATGCTAAAATCAATGCCTTCCTTCATGATGCAGAGATGTACCTAAATACCGAGGGTGTTCCTACAACCCAAAAGGTCTCCACAGCATCATAATTTCTCATAGGAAGTGCTAAGCTATGGTGGCTTAGCCTCCTTCATGCCCAAGAAAAGGGCACCACGACAGAAAAGATCGAGACATGGGATAGCTTTAAGGCGGCATTGATCAAACAGTTCCGTCCTGGGAACTCTGAATGGATCACTAGAACCAAGTTAGAGACCCTAAAACATGCAGGGAAGCTTGAGGATTATATTAATAGCTTCCAAGAGCTTATGTTGCTGATTCCCAATATGGGAGATCGGGATCGTTTCTTCAAATTTGTAAATGGGCTACAACCATGGGCGCAAATGGAATTGCGTCGAAGAGGCATTGACTCCCTCACAGAGGCTATTGCGGCTGCTAGCACTTTTTTGGACTTCAAGGCAACGAAGCCAGATAAGAGCAAGCTTGGGAAGGGTAAGCATGGCATGCCCTCCCACTCTCAGAGAACAGATACAAGATCCATCAAGGGTGGAAACACCTTCAGATCAGTTCAGTAAGGCAGTCGCTCGATGGGTGGTCCTCCAGGGAATCAAGGCTCCTAACAAAAATGCAAAGATACAGGGAGCAAGTGGCAACCTGGGGCCAAGAAGAAGTAGTTTACAGGAGGCATCTTTAAGGGGCCAATTCAGTGCTTCTTGTGTCGTGGAAATCACTTGGCACG
>MNCI01033001.1:131450-155464 GCA_015680685.1 Gnetum montanum | reverse complement strand
TGCTGTGATTATAAACTGCTGAATAAACACACGATCAAGAACAAGTATCTAGTTGCACTCATTTCTGACTTGTTTGATCAATTGACAGGGGCTTGATATTTTACCCGATTAGACCTTAGACAAGGATATTATCAGGTTCGCATTGCAAAAGGGGACGAAGCAAAAACCGCATGTGTAACGCGGTATGGATCATATGAATGGACCGTAATGCCTTTTAGGCTTTGCAATGCACCGACTACATTTTGTACGTTGAGGAACGAGATATTTCGACCCTTCCTAGAAAAATTTGTGGTCATTTATCTTGATGACATCCTAATATATAGCCAGACAATGGAGGAACATGCCCTCCACTTGCAAATGGTCCTTGAGAAGCTACGGGAAAATCAGCTGTATATTAAGAAAGAAAAATGTGAATTCTGCTGCTCGGAGCTAAAATTTTTGGGGCATCTCGTGGGGTATGGGCAGGTAAAGCCAAATCCAAAGAAGGTAGAGGTTGTGCATAAATTTCCCGCTCCCACTAATGTGCATGAGGTTAGACAGTTCATGGGATTAGCTAGTTTCTATCGAAAATTCATCAAAAATTTCTTAGGAATTGCTGCTCCTCTGACCAATCTGCAAAAGAAAGAAGTTGCATGGGAGTGGGACAAAAATTGTCAAAAAGCCTTCGAGAGGATCAAAGAGGCTTTAACCTCCCATCCAGTGTTGGCATTGCTTGATTTTTCAAAACCCTTTGAGGTTCACACGGATGCCAGTGACAATGTAATTGGGGGCATCTTGCTATAGGAAGGTCATCCTGTCGCTTATGAAAGCTGGAAGCTAAATCAAGTAGAGCAAATGTGGCCAGTCTATGAAAAGGAAACATTTGCTATTGTCCATTGCTTGAGAACATGGAGACACTACTTGCTAGGAAGTCGTGTTCTCGTGAAGACGGATAACTTGGCCACTAGCTACTTGATGAATCAAACAAAGATGAGGCCCAAATAGGCTCGATGGTTGGCCATGTTGTCTAAATTTGAACTACAATTAACTTATCGTCCTGGGAAGGAGAATGTGGTGGCAGATGCATTGAGTCACCGTCCTCAACCTGACCCTCAGCTCTTTTCCATCATTGGGCCACAAACTTCACATGTTCAATGTGATGAAGTGTTACTGGCAAGAATTCAAGATGGGTTGAAAAGGGACCCCCATATCATTGATTTAATGAAGTTGATAGAAACTGGACGAGCACCGCAGTTCAAAATGAGGGATGGACTGCTTTGGTTTCGAGATAACTAGATATGCATTCCAGATTGGGATGGTCTACGCAAGGAGATCATCTGAGAATGCCATGACACTCAGTGGGCAGGGCACCTGGGACAGCAAATGACCTTGGCTCTCATTGAGAGAACCTTCTTCTGGCCAAAAATGTATTGAGATGTGATTGCTTATATTCAGAAGTGCCTAGTGTGCTAGTAGGATAAGGGGTCTACGGAGCGTCCGGGTGGTCTTCTGCTGCCCTTGGAAATCCCTCCTTTTCCATGGGCTACAGTGTCTATGGACTTCATCACGAGATTGCCAAATATTCAAGGTTTAAGCAGCATTATTGTTGTGGTGGACAAATTCTCTAAGTTTGCCATATTCATTCCCTGTTCATCACAGTGTTCAGCTGAGGACACAACAACATATTATTTTGACAGGGTGGTTCGATATTTTGGGTTACCCATGAGCATCATTTCAGATCGTGATCCGCGCTTCACAAGTGCTTTCTGGAGAGCACTATTTGGCATGATGGGTACCACCCTCAAATTTTCAACGAGCTTTCATCTGTAGACCGATGGGCAGACGGAACGGATGAATTGGGTACTTAAAGAGTATCTTCGTTACTATGTTCGTAGTGACCAAAAGAATTGGCCATTTCTATTAGGGATTGACCAGCTGAGCTATAACATCCAGAAGTCCTCAGCTACTGGGTTCTCTCCTGCAGAACTAGTAATGGGAAGGCAGCCCATTACCCCTTATATGGTCTCTCCCTCATTGCAGGGACAACATCCCACAGTGGATGAATTCTTGAAGAGGTGGTCTGAAAATGTTGATATAGCAAAGTATCATCTGGAGAGGGTAGCACAACGAATGAAAAAGTATGCTCATCGAAAACGCCAGCCTCGTGAGTTCAAGGTGGGAGATTGGATCCTCCTGAAGTTGGACCCTCCTANGTATACAATCTATACAAGGAAAGAGAGCAGAATGCATCCAAAATTTCTGAACCACTGGCCATGGGGCAGATTTGAAAGCGGAGTTCCTCGTCCATTGGAAACATTGTCCTAACTTAGATGATAGCTGGGAACCACTAGAGCGCTTGAGGTCCCAAGAAAACTTGATCCTGGACTTCTGTAGGGAGCAAGCAATTGACCTCCCACCTTGGCTGCTTCGATGATGGATGGAGAAGCCTCCCATGGAAAAAAAATTAGAAGAGGTGCAACATGTGGTGCCTTATAGGATTTGAGAGCGAATTCCTATGGGAGTCGGCCTCAAACATGGGAGGAAGGTGCTTGGAGCTATTCAAAGTGCTTTATAGGCAATGGGGCTTAAGATTCAAAGAGTGTTGAACTTAAGACCCCTAGATCTTGGGATCAAACGAGTTAGGGGACGCCCTAGAAGTCATGGATCCCTAGGTCAGTGCATTCTATCATGTTGCAATGATAGACCACTTGATGTCCTCCCATAGCTTAGCATTTTAGGCTAGGTATGGAAGGATGGACAGTCCAAGTCTTGAGGAGTGATGCTCTTGACTTGGGTGTTAGATGCTAGGATGAGTCCGGATCCTAGGAAGACGGTTGAGTTCAATGAAAATGCTTTACAGCCTTAGGCCCTAGTAGTTGGACCTTCCAGAACCAAAGATCCCTTTGAATTAACTCAGAATAGCATGGGCGACTTCCCTGGAATTGATGGAATTATCCCTTGGTTTTGATGTAGCAGCCTCGTGGGTTACCCAGGCCATGCTCCGAGGTCGTTGCTCATTTTAAGTGGGGGAGAATTGTGAGAGAGGTAGCAGGGTTGCTAGTAGCCTGCTACCTCCCCCACGGTTCGGGGGCCATGGGGGCACAAGGGGTCCTCCTCTCCTTGTGTCTTCGGAACCATACTGGCATGGCAGTTCCATGCGTTAGTAAGAGGAGGCTACGACCTACCTCATTATCCCACTCGATAGGACCTTGCCTGGGAGGGTTGCGTAGTTCAACTATGCGTTAGGGTGTTTTTACTGAGTGTGTCATGGGACGTGTTATGGGAATGTTGCGTGCGCTCCTTGGAGCACGACACCAACTACCAGCACGCGGTGATGAATTTGGAGGGTTCAGCTGGTAGTCCCCGTGGTGTCCACGTGAGTGGAGCAAGGGAGCGCTATCTAGCTTGTTAGCGAATCGTGAATATTGTTTATGAAACACCACTCAAGAGACATGCTAACACTAACACATCGTTTGTTGGCATGTGTTTCAGGATTGTTGATTGCTAAGGTGTATTCCTCTTGAGTTTTGTCCCGATTCAGAATCTGCTTGGGAAACTCTTGGGGTGCCGAACAACGTTCTCTGGGGCAACATTGTTACATAAAATATTTCTTTCAATTGTGCACCTGGGCACTGTATTTATAGACTTGGGAGCAACCACTCTAATAATTAGAGTAATCGCTCTAATAATTAGAATAACTGCTAAAGTAATCCCTAGAGTAACCACTCTAATAATTAGAATAACTGCTAAAGTAACCGCTAGAGTAACTACTCTAATAAGTAGAATAATTGCTAGAGTAACCACTCAAGTAATTAGAGTAACCGCTAGAGTAACTGCTCTAATAATTAGAATAACTACTAGAGTAACTGCTCTCATCAACTAGCTTAACTTAACTTTCCTACACATTATTTTACTTGCATTTTTCATTACTCTTAATAATTAATGTAATTAATCATAAACACATGAGTATGACCACTTCAAGCATAATGTGTTAATGCTTAGTAATCCCAATAGTAGATATTCACTCAGTAATAGCCACCTAGTAACCTAGTAGTGTTAACACTAGTTTGAGATATGTATATTAAGTGGCAATGATTACGCCACGTTAGGGTAGTTAGTTACTAGATTAGTTGATTAGTTAGATAATTAATTGTTAAACCTTTACTTAATCATTTAACCATCAAGCTAAAAATATATGAAAAATAATCACAAAAATATACATCATATTTCTTAATCACATTAAATCATATATACTGATAAAACACAAGTGTGAGTTAGGAAGACAACGACCTTGGAACTACACAATTCACTATTTAGGAATATTGGTCACTTGGATAAGTAAGTCTATGGAGTTCAACTAGATTGCTAGTGAACACTTGTGATTTGTATGATTGGGCTTTCAAGATACTTGTTGCTCATCATTGACATTGTTGTTAGAGATTTAGTTTTGCTAAGTTGGCAAAATATTATTAACTAGTGAATTCATATACAAGCATTGTGAAGAGAATATAATGAAATATCTTTCATAATAATAATAATGTTATTATTATTATCTTAAGACACACATACATCTATTTTTGAAATGGCTTTTGCTCACAAGAAAGAATCTCCACCACATCATGATAAAAATAATAGGTAATAGGAGAGGATGTCAAAAATGATCGGTGAAAAGTCATTTATGATCATTCAGATCTCTATTATTTAGACTTCATATTCATTCTTCATTAGGATGAGTAGTTATTATGTTACCTCCTAATTGATTCATTTCTACCATGCTCATGAACCAACTTATGAGAATGGGTGTTAAAGCAGTAGGGCTTGAATATGAAGTGATGGATCAAATCTCTAAGGACCACCAACCTCCCGAAGTGCAACTTCACAAAGACAAAAGCATGGAGGCCTGCTATGAAGCCATTAAGGACAAGCAAATCCCAACATCATTATTATTGTAGCAACATAAAGAGGATGAAGATTTCTTTTTTGGCTACTCTTAGTATATAAATTCTCCTCCTTTCTTTGAGGAGGACACCCTTCACCAATGGTTGCAATCAACCTCGAAAAACCTTGGTGATGGAAAGACAAGGTCTAAAGACCAAGGAGCCTCGAATGAAAAATCTCATAGTCAGTTCTCTAAGGACAAGGAGAATGACAAAGAGAAGAATAAAGATAAAAAGAAGGATCAAGACAAGAACTAAAAAGGATGGACTAGAAGGCACCATTCCCTTAGTTCTTCATCTTCATCATCCTCTTCATCATCAAACTCTTATAAGAGAAGCTATGTTAGGGATAGAAACAGGAGTGGTCAAGATCATGATGGAGATGATAGGAGGTCCCATCATGATGATAGGACCTAGGATGGGAATCAACAACAAGAGGAGAAAGAACATCATTGAGAAAGAAGGCATAGTAGAACTCACCATCAGAGGCATGGTTATCATAGGGGCCACTGTAGACATAATGATGATGAAAAACTATTGCTAGCCACTAGGAACATGTTGAATGTTTCAAAACTAGTGAGAGTTCCTACCAAGCATGAAAAGGATAGCAGGATTAAATGATTAGATATGAACAATATTTCCAAATTCTAGGGGGAATATAATGCAAATTCACAACATCATTTGTAAGCTTTCCATGATGCATTTTCCTTATAAAACAATGAAAAAAACTGGTAGAAGTTGAAATTATTCCCAAGGATACTCATAAAAGAGGTAGAAAGTTGGTATTAGTCCTTGGAACTGAAATCTATTCACTGATGAAGTACAATGTTAGAACTATCAAATGGCAAGTACCAAACGTACTCCCAAGTGTTCAATTTGTGGAAGTAGATGTAATGATGGAAGCAAGGGAATCATAAATACTTGGATGTGGCCTTGGGTAAGTATTAGTCTTTAATACATCGATGCCAAGGCCATGGGTTCTCTCAACATGAACAACTTTATCATATCATAGATAAGCTCTAGAACAAAACAAGAGAAAATCTTGGGATCTATGCCCAAGGGAGACTTTTAGAGATGAAAGCCCATTAGATCCAAATGCTAATAGGATAGGGATCAAGGAAGAAGGAGAGTTGAAAAAATGGGAGAGTATAGAGGAGTACAACAGAGACTCCTCCATTCACAAAAGAGAGGTACGTTTCTATGATACCGAGGAGGATGCACCATTAGATGAAGTGGTGCAAAGAAAGACTTTGCCAATATAAAAATCAGTATTTTAAATATCGGCTAAAGTAGATAAAATGTGAGACTCCTTAGATGAGAAGTTTCAAACTACTTTGGAAATTGTAAAGGAGAAGGTAGAGCAGGAAAGTAGTGATTAAGATAGTAGAAGAAGAGGAGATATAAAAAAAGGGTATTTGTAGTAAAAAGATAAGGTTGTCATGGTCAATGAGGTTGTAGATTCTAAAACTAATGATGATAGATGTGATATCTATTAGTACGAACATCCCAATGGATGTTGTCTTGTGATGTTGCATCTCCAAAAATTTGGATGTATGACTTAAATCCAAAATTTGCAAAGAGGTAGCCACCCAAGAGATTACCTTATCCTCAAGGCAATCTAAGGTAGTAGTTTTACCAAACAAAGTACTATCCAATTGGAGCACCACCTCAATGTTAGGAGAAATATCAGTAATATGGCAAAATCCACAGTCATGGGAAATGTTGTCACCTAGAAAGTTGTACCCTTACTGGTAGCTGAATCCCTATGGATGCTATGTCTAGTACCTTGTATCTCCTTGTGGCTTTGCAAACCACAATCCTTTCAATTACCACTACTACCCTTCAAGAAATCATTGAACTCTTACTTTTTGACCTAATGATCCTTCTACTTATCCTTCTTCTTATCCATCATCCAACTTTGCACCATCAAATATCACTCCCTTGCCATCTACTTCATCTATGCAGGGTGAGATTCCACCACATCTACAACAAAGAAATGCAATGAGGGCTATTAACTTATAGTTGGATTACCATTCGAGTGATTTTGAACCTAAACCTTGAAAGAGAGCTTTATTTAAGGTCAAAAGTCCACTAAAACCCTCATAGATACCTACAACTACTAACCCTACCACCATTGCTTCTAAAATAATCATCAAGCGTCTTTCAAACTAATTGTCCTCCAATGTGCATACCATCATGTTGACCCATGTGATTATCAATTAGATCAAGGCTGGTTATCTTCCTAGAAAATGATCTGGTCTTAGGAGTCCCCTTATCTACTTAGAGATTGCTAGGAATGATCTATGTAAGGCTTTGCTAGATTCAAGTTTTAAAGTAAATTTAATTTCACAGGAAATGTACAAGGCATGGAACCTAACTCCATTAAAAAAATGCAACATTAGACTAGAGCTTACTGATGAGTCCATTACTATTCCCTTAGGATTAGTGAAGGACATTGTGACTACCATGTATGGATGGTTTTATCTTGTAGACTTCCTAGTGATCCATGTTGATAACTACAAAGGGGGACTTCCCTATTATAATGGGAAGGGCTGAGCTCAGCACAATTGATGCCAAGATGGGGATTCAACACTTTTCTTGAAAATTTTCAAGGAATATAAATTTGGCAAAGTAGAGAAGAAGCAAGTTCCATGCATCACATACAATGACATAGGGTGCCATTAAGTGCAGAAAATATGGACAATATAAAGTGTATCCATCAAAGCATGTAAAAAGTATGTCAAGGCATCTATTGTTCAAAAGGGTTTGCACATAGTAGCCATAAAACATGAGGATACCTGGTGGTTGATAACAGATGATGGGGTAAATTCAAAAATATGCATGGAACAAACAGAAAGCCTCATGAATGCTTACATTGAATACATGGATGAAATAGAGAATATTAGTAGCTAACTCTCTCATGCATAAATTGAGATGGATTGGGGAGAGTTGGAGATCCTATAATAGTTCAAATAAGAGCCCCTTGAGCTAAAGGCCTTACTAGTTAATCTAGAATATGCTTATCTTGATAACAACAAGCTAGTAATTATCAATGTCCATCTTGCTCAAGCACAAAAGAAGAAGCTATTGAAAGTGGTTAAAAAATGGCCAACAGCCTTTTCCTAGTCATATCATGAACCGATAAGAATTGATCTAAGGATATGCCAACATCAAATCTACATAGACTCCTCCATCAAACTCAAATGGCAACCACAGAGACGGTTGAATCTTAAGTTAAAGAAAGTTGTAAAAGATGAAATTAAACAACTTCTTAAGGTAGGATTCATTTACCCCATTATAGATAATGAGTAGGCTAGTTCACTTGTTATTATACCAAAGAAATATGGTAAATGAAGGGTCTATATAGACTATAGGTTGTTGAATATGATAACTTTTAAGGATAAATTTCCTTTGTCATTTGTGGACCAGATGTTGGATACTATTGTAAGGTATGACTACTATAGTTTTCTAGATGGTTATAGTGGCTATAACCAAATCTAGATTGCACTGAAAGACTAGGCCAAAACTACCTTCACAAGTCCCTGGGAGACTTTTTCATATAAAAAGATATCATTTTTTCTATGCAATGCTCCAACTACTTTCCAACTTTGGATGCTTAGCATCTTCTAGTAGTAAATTGGTAGTGGTATAGAAATCTTCATGGATAACTTCTTCACTTATGGTACCACATTTGAGTAAGCCTTGCACCATCTTGAGTAAGTGTTGAAATGTTGTGTAGAGACAAACTTTAGGTTCCATTAGCAGTAAAGCCATTTGATGGTCTAAGAGGGGATAGTCTTAGGGCACAATAATTTTAGAGAAAGGTATTGAATTGGACCTAAAAAAGTACAGGTCATTCAAGGAATCACCAGACAACCTAAAACAATCAAAGATATGAGGTCATTTTTTGGACACATTGGTTACTATTGGTAATTCATTGGGAATTTCCCTAAAATCACCAAGTCATTGGTGGAATTAACCAAGAAGGATGTACCCTTTGACTAGATTAAGGAATGTGAGTATGCATTTTAACTATTAAAGAAAAAGCTCGTAGAAACTCCTATTCTATGTTCTCCAGATTGGTCTAGACCTTTCCACATCATGATGGATGCATCCATTTATACATTGGAAGCAGTGCTCACCTAGTTGCATGATTAGAAATGTCCATACCATATCCATTGTATGAGAACAAGAATTGATGGTACACAACTAAATTATATCATCATTGAAAAGGAGCTCATTGTGATGGTGTACTTCTTGGAAAAATTCAAGTACTGTGTGCTTAGATACAAAATATTTGTACACATAGATCACAGTGTTATTCGTTTCCTAATGAACAAGCTAGTAGTGAGCCCCCATGTTATACGATGGCTAGTGATTTTGCAAGAGTTTGATCTGATAATGATGAATGGAAAAGAAATTAAGAATGTGCTCGTCAATCACTTATCTTGGTTACAATGGGAAAGTAAACAGGATGAGGAGCCTATATGTGATCAATTTCCAAATGAACTCCTTTTGGTAAATTTCTTGATGTTTACACTTCCAAGGGTACCAATTGGTACAATGATTTCCTCTCCTATCTTACTCAAGAGACTCCATAGAAATGGGGTAATAAGAAGAAACAATAGTTTCTTCACTAAGATAAATATTACATGGAAATATACGGTAACCTTTACAAGGTTTGTGTCAATGGCTTAGCACTATGGTGCATACTTGATGTTGACCAATTGCAGATCCTCTAGGATTCTCATGAATGTTCTTGCAGAGGCCATTATGCAGGTAGGAGGATGACCTTAAAGATTCTCATGGTAGGGTACTTTTGGTCCATCATGTTTAGGGATGCCCACCATTTTTCCCATTCATGTGAATGTTGCCAATGAGATGGAGAAATGATAGCTTAAATGGAAGGGCATCAATAGTGGATCCAATCATTGGAGCCCTTTGACATATGGGGCATTGAGTTCATGGGGCCCATCACATTCATGTCCAATGGAAAAGCATACATCATAATAGCTATTGACTACTATACCAAGTGGGCTAAAGCTACAACTATAATCAATTGTTCATCCTTCATTGCAACATGGTTTGTCCAATACTATATGGTAAACAAGTTTGGTATGTTGATAGAACTTATTTTTAATAATGCAATTCATTTTATATGGGCTACTTTTCAAAATTTTATGTAATGCTTGGGGGTGCAACATAAACTAATAATCCCCTATCACACCCAAGACGACAATCAAGTAGAATTTATTAATAGGGAGATAATCCAAATACAAACATGTATAATCAATAAGTATAGGAAGGATTGGGGTAGGAAACTCAATGATGCTCTATGGGCTTATCAATCTACATGGAAATTTCCTATAAGAAACTCTTCTTATGAGTTGGTGTATGGGAAGTTACCTAAACTTCCAATCCAAGTTGAGCTTTGTACACTTTCAATTGCTTCTAAGCTTGATGTTAACCTCGATCTAGTACATTGAGAACTCCTCATGATACTAAACATGCTAGACAAAAATTGACAAGTAGCCTTAACTATGGATGAAGTGTACAAGGCACATGTCAAACAACATCATGATGCATAAATAAGAAGAGTTAAGTTTCAACCTCATGATAAGGTCTTCTATTAGAACTCCATGCATGTACCTCAATGAACTAAATTCCAAACATTATGGGAAGTGTCTTATATCATTCATACCACTTTTCCTTCTGGTGCCATGATAATTTACCATCCTTCAAGCTTAGAGAAATGATTTCTAGTCAACATCTAACAAGTAAAACCTTTTTTAGAACCTTAAGTAACCAACAATACTAACACCTCAACATTCACGCAAGCACGCTCTAGTTTTTGGATCTCCTCCTCTCAACTCAGTTTTAGGGGAGATGGCCATCCATGCTAACATCTTGTGAGGACTAATCCAATTTTCACTTTTTTTTACATCGTTATTCATATGTTTTTTTATTTTCTTGACTATTTTATCAATTATTATATATATTTTTTCTTTTCTTTATCTTCCTTTTAAATATTTTTATCTTGTTTTATAGGGAATATTTGATTTGCCATTACTGCTATTAAACTAGAAGTTAAAGAATGCAAAAATTAATGAAATGATTGATTTGCTAAATGGCCAAAATATTCGTCTTTGGATTATGACCTCTATTAACAAGTTGTCATTTTTCTCATGATAGTAAGTAATGGAACCATGACATTCATCCATTTTGTCCATTCTAAAGAGGCATTCCATCTTGGAAACATGAGGTTCTTCTAATTGAAATTAAAAATAACCAATGGTCTGGCTATTTAATAGACTTGGAATGGACCAAGAAGAGATGAGAAATAGTATGCCTTCAAGGAAACTTATCATATTCTTTTCCCAACTTCTTTCTCAAGTTTTATGATTCTTCTCCATTAGTATCTCACCACTCTTAGTTTTGATCATTAAATGAAGCATGTCTTTGCATGGTGCGATTCTTGTGAAAAAAATGAACATGGGAATTCAAAGCACATCCCTTAGACACAATGATGGGCTACAAGTGCTAGTAATAGGGCTAGAAAGACATGCTACCCATGCTTGAAGACACCCCTCTAACTAAGGTTCCTTCTATTTTGCTTCTTCTTTTCTTTGAGTGGTGGTTGTCCTTTGGGAACTATCATGAACTCTTAATGATCAAAGGATTAGAATATGAGAATGTGAAGTCACTAGAATTGGATGGACTTGGTCTCGCCTAAGGATGGAATTGTATAAGATAATCTTAATCACACACTTCTTAAGGACTTCATGTGACCTGGATAAGAATCTCTTACCATTCTCTCTCTATCATTGTTCTTGATCCATGACACCCCACCTCGTTACCTTATATCATGGTTACGTAACACATTTGTTGTGAGGATCCGATAATCCTGTGAAATTTACTTAACTAGATATGAATTTTAACTTGAAATGAGGCATGTAAGGGCATCAAGGAAATATGCCTGCTTTGGGAAGGACCCACTTGCATTTCGTTTGGTCTTTCTTAAGTAAAAATCATATCATTAGCCATTTGCACGATCAACCCCATCAATGTGCATCTAAACTTCTAGATTTGCTTAATTTTGGCATTTTAAATTTCTCCAAATGTATTCAATTCCTTTCCCTCAAGCACACATGATCCTTTTCTATGTTGTTGTCATCTCTCTTCATATTTCTAGCTTCCATTGGGCTCTTGTTTCATCCCAAAACTCATCAAACATTTCTATTTTCTCTTATGTGCAAAATTGTTGTGAACAACTACCTCGATGTGGCCCTATCGATGTAGAGGGATGAGTTGTCGTAGCCCCATTGACACATCATAAAAATACTATTAATACGCGTGACACTTAGCCAGTTTTGCATCATATTTCAAAGAAGTAAGATGAGTTTTTCAAAGTGTCATAACTCTTACATCATTCAGCCGATTTAGCCCATTTTTCAATCCTTGCACTATAAGAGGTAAGCTCTACATTGTGGGGGACATAAACCTTTGGTTCTAGCAAAAAATTTTCTAACTCCTCATGGTTAACCTATTAAAATAATATTAAAATTAACTTTCATAAAAGGTTAAGACCATCACATGAATTTTGATAGCCAAATAAAATAATATTAAAATAATATAACAAGCCAAGTTCACAAACAAGCCATTGAAATTACCAAGTCTTAACATTCAAGATACAACATAATCAATCTAACAAGAAAGGTATAAAATAACTAAGGGTTATGAAGGTAAAAGTTAATCATGGGTTATGTTTGTGATCACAAATGACACTGAAACAAGGACCACAAGTGAGGTGGCCTTTACAGCCCAAGGAGAAGCGACTAAGAGGAGGAAGGGACCAACAATAGCAATCACAAAAGCCCCAAGAATAAGCACTTGAGACAACCAATGCAACAAGATCCCTTTGAAACGAGTTAGAGGTGGAATCTATTTGCCAAATACCAAAGTAGAAACTAGGTAGTCAAGGCAATATGAGGCTCCTAGGCCTTTTTAGCTTAAAGGTCACTTTGACACAAGCTTGCTTGGGAAAAATTAGGACTAGGGAGGTCCAAAGTTCTATTCTCTAGAAGTTAAACTTTGGACCATTCTTGAAGCTAGGACTTGAAGAGGTTCATACACAACTATAGGGATCTCCCATGTGGCCCATTCTCTCCAACAGTAGAGAATGGCACATGGGGGAGACCTACTTATTTTGGAATAATTCACAAGGAGATGCATTGGTAAAAATTAAGGACATCACCATCTCCTACTTGGTTGAGGCCATTGAAAAGGTCCTTGGGTTGTTAGATACTAGGGTTAAGTTGGCTGAAATCTCAACACATAGCTAGATGCAGAAGCTAAGAAAGAATAGGTCCAAGGATGCAATGGAGTGGACCACATGGAGTGTAGTGCCCTTACAAAGGTGAAGCAAGCATATTTTAAGATTACAACCTACCACCTAAATCCAACAGTAAGGCCTAGTAAGGTGATAGTTTTCTCCACCCAGGAATACATTACTCTAAGAAAGAATTTTCTGATCAACCTTCCCTAACTCAATTATCTAGAAATTAAAAAGCACTTTATAAAAATGAGAAGAGAAGGAATACACTTTCCTTTCCATGCCTAATCTACAAACTGTGTAAAAGGGAAGGAATAGCTTGCTATTCCAATGACATGGTCTGCCACACTCTTGCCACTTCCTAGCAGGTGATGATGAAAAATAAGGTAGTAGACAAGTTGCAGGAAGAGGAGTAGCCACCATTGCCACCTACAACTCCAGAAACTATACCAAAGGTATGTACAACTACTAAATGGCTAAGAAAAATCAGGAAACAGTAGTTATAGTAGTAATAGAGATCTGCAAGTGATGGAAAACCATTTTTCTTCCAATCAACCATGAGCCACTTGAATGAGGTTGTAGAGACCATAAGCTATTTAGACAGTGAGACTACCCCACTGTTCTCTACTCAGAGTAATTAGCTATCTACAAGGCCCAATCTTGGTGCTAGGGAGATCACAATGTCCATTCTAGGATAAACATTTTTTAAAATCTCAGGAAGTGTTGCAGACTTCTTTGTCATGTTGGATAAAGGTGAAGGGGTAACTGTCTTGGTCATGCAACACAAAGGCTAGGAGATAGCAGTAGAGGTGGTGGTTGAAGCCCTGAATGCTCTTGTAATGTTAGTACTTAACATTACCACTATGGCAAACATCCGTGCATCCATAGGAGCAAGGAGTAGTCAAATGAGTGCTACCAAATACAAGGAGGTGTTAGAACGACTGGTTGGAATAGAGCAACTAATTCTAGAGATCTTTGATCTTGTAGATGATATTACTACAAACTAGTTACAACTCCTCAAGATGAGGGGCAAACTATTCATTAGTAATGCTCAACTAAAGAAGGCCACCATTACTAATCAATGGTTGACTACTAAAGTTGCATGTCCATCTCTTTGACCTTTTGATTCTTTAGCCCAAGCTTACCAGGCATCAAGCTTTCCAACAGCTTTAATTAAGACTTCAATAAGCTAAGAATGTAAAGCAGGCCAAGATCTTTGATGCATCCTTGTCAAAAGCCATGATCTTCAACATTGTCAAGGACTTGTCACAAGTCTGGAAAGAAAACTTGGCTCTCATCAAGAATAATCCCCACCTATGCAATGTTGAGCAACAGAAGAACCAAATGGTCAAATTGATGTGCCAGCAAAAACAACAGCTCGTCAAGGTAAACTTGGAGCTGAGAAAGTTGGCAACATAAAATCATAATCTATTGATGGAGGATGTCTATGCACTTCATCAAAAAAATATGATTACAATAGTTGCCTGGAAGAATGAAGCCCTAAAATTTGTATTGGTGAAAAATCACTACAAGGCCCAAGTTGGAGTCCTCAAAGAAGTTAATGAAAAGAAAATTTAATTAGCAAAGATGAAGATGAACAAGTCCTTCTAACAACTCCAACAAAGAGGTGATGTGTGGTAGTCCATTTTTGATGGACTTAACAAATTCAGCAAAGCTAAAATGCACCTTAAGAAGTTGCAAATCAAGGAGATGATGGAACACATGAAGCTTGCTAACCTTCATTATGCTAACTTGGTGATGTTAACTATAGGAAGGCCAAGGTCAGAAGTTGAAAAGCAAATGATCAAATCTTACCTCCTCTACAAGGTAGAATTCAAGCTCCACAAAGAGACAAAGTGAAAGTTGGAGCCAACCAATGTAGAGCTTGAAGTTCTTAGGAGTAGATTCATTAACTAATGATCTATTGCTACGAACTTGGCTAGGAAAATGAACAACTACCAAGAGTTGTAGCAACTTGTAAGGATGCTCAATGTAGAATGTAAAACTTTCACAACCTGATTTATCAATGTGAAGGAACTATTTTCTTTAATGCCTTGCTTGTGGGGCATTCTTCCACTGACCCACATCAGTGAAGTTGCATGGACTATGTATGATTCACAAAGTAAAGAAGAAAAGATACAAGCACTTCTAGATGCTTTCAAACTTCCAGTGGAAGCAATGGTAGCAACAAATGAACCTCAACCTCCATCAACACCAAGATGGGACAATTGACCATTAGCACCACATGAGCCTCCACCACAAGCATTGTTTGAAACTTCATTGTACCTTTGAAAATCCTATAGGCACCTACTACAATTTTTGTAAAGTATTCAATTTTTTTGTAATGGACACTAAATTTTGTAATCTTGTACAATCTGACACTCATAGTTAGCTAAGACTTAGTCTATTTGTCTTTCAGTTAATAAATTCTGTGCCTCCCAATTTTGTAATAAACTTGATCCTAATTCTATTCACTTGATGATAAGTTTTCAATTAATCATGGAGGCATGATGAGGCATCCATAAGATAGGCTACATTGACGCATACCCATCGATGTATCCCCTTCAATGCATAGTAGCATGCATTGACGTAGATATGTTGATGTTGATACAATCATTACATATGCATTTATGAAACATTTTAGTGATAGTCTTAGCCAAACTCTTGCAATTATTTTTTTTAGAGTTAGAATATTTTCTCTCTAAGTGCCTACCAGTGTGGATCTAAGAGATTATATAGATTTTTATTCAAATGCCCATGTACTTGAACACATTGGCATGACGACAATAGAATTGAGATTTCCTATATTCATTGCAACACTTGGACTAGCTTAACTTTACTTTCCTATACTTTTTACTATACTTGCATTTTTCATTACTATCAATAATTAAGTAATTAATATTATTAATGATATTAATCATAAATATGTGAGTACAACCACTTTGAGCATAACATGTTAACACTTGGTAATCCCAACAGTAGATATTTGGTACACCAAGTAATAGCCACTTGGTAACCTAGTAGTGTTAACACTAGTTCAAGATGTGTATGGCAAGTGGGAATGGTTACTCTACATTATGATAGTTAGTTACTAGATTAGCTAATTAGTTAGATAATTCATTGTTAAACCTCTACTTAATCATTTAGTTGTTAGGATAAAAATATATTAACAATAATTACAAAAATATATATCATATGTCTCAACCACACTTAAATCATATGTATTGGTAAAACATAAGTATGAGTTAGGAAGACAACAATCTTGAAACTACATGATTTACTATTTAAGACTATTGGCCACTTGGATAGCTAAGTCTACGGAGTTTGACTGGATGACTAGTGAATATTTGTGATTTGTATGGTTGGGCATAAGAGATACCTACTACTCATTAATTATAAAAAAAAGAATCATATACAAAATGCACATTAAGAAATTGTATACCTTGATCATTAATTGAAATTCCCTTTATGATATTCATGTATAGATCATAATGTAAATTATATGAAAAAATGTTTACAGTAATGCTAAAAAGATAAAGAGCTAGAGGACAATTGTGACAAACTAGCCACTGAAGAGAAAAAGATTCAATTCAAAAGTAGTAGCAAATTAATCATTAGCATTAGTGAGTAAGCTATAGATAAGATGAATAAAATAATAACCAAATCCCAGCTTACAAAGATAAGAAAAAATGAAATTTCATTCAATTCTATTATAAGCTTTAGTAGAAACTAGCTTAATAAAAGCAATGTCTTAGTTAGTATTAAAATCCCACTACATTCTCTCCCAAATTGCAATAACATTATTTAACAAATATCGACCTTTAACAAAGCCTTTCTACTAACATTTGATGATATTCTCTATAACTTTCTAAATGTAGCAAGCTATGCATTTAGATAAAATTTTAGATATGTTGTTAAGAAGAGTAATAAGTATCCAATTATTAATATGTTGAAGATCCCCATTCTTAGGAAGAAACGAAATTATACCTTTATTAATATTTTTATTGAGAAAAACTTTTCTAATAACTTATTGGAAAATAGGAAAGAGATAATCTCCAATAATGTCTCAATGCTTTTTAAAAAATTTAATATGAAAATTATCAAATCCTAGAGCTATACCATTTGCTAAATTTCCACTTGAAGGATACTTCAATGCACTTTCATTAATTTTGTAGTAATTTAGAATCCTCATAGAGGAATGATAATTCTAGAGAAATAAATTCCATTAGGTAAAACTGAAATTAAAGCTTTATTATGTATGAAGACCCATAGGATCTATTAAATAGATATTACATTTTATAAAAAAATAAAGACAAACTCTATAAACTGGCTAAGCAACAATGGGTGTGATAAAAAAAAATTATACAAGTGTTTTGTTAAAGCATTATAGTACTATATCAAATGGATTGTCACAACATAAAAGAGAAACATGTGCAACTCATTTTTAAGGGTTCTTGATGTGCATAACATATCTATGTGCTCTTCTTGGGGGAAATGAATACATATTCAATTTTCAATTCTAAGCTGCTATAAGTTTAAGCAAAACTTTCAATGATGCTTTAAGTCTTGCATTATAAAAATTAAGATAACTTTTTGTATTGATAAAAGAGAAAAAATAGATTATATAATTGACTTAATGTAAGTTTTGATCTATATCTAAAGCAACTTTGTACACAAAATTCAAACTAAAATTAAAATTTTATTACCTCTTTAGATAATCTAAATCTATTAAATTATACAATGTTCATGTTATAATTTTTAAAACCATTGTTAGGAAAATTACAAGTGTTCTTGTAACATGTGAAAAAAATCAACCAAACTCATAATGATAATATCTCACATATGTTTAATTTGCTCAAATGGAGAATATTGCAAGCAAATATAGTGTTTATGTTCAATGCTATTATATTGTACAATAGATATAGTCATTCTTCACAAGGAATTTTGAATCATCTATCTATTTCAACTCTTAGTTGATGAGATCCCATTCATGTTTTGCAAATTATGCATATCAAATTAAGAGTGATGAAAGGCGGAGCAATCCAACACCTAATCATAGAAGTCACAAGTGTTCATGCATGATTAGATTGTAATCCATGGACGAGGTAATGTAATTATGCTAGCAATTAGTTTAAGTGTAAGATCGTTGTCTTCCTAGGTAGAGCTAGTGAAGTCTATGTGTATGGTTTAAATCACCGTGAGGTATGTGATATTTGATGTTTTTGGGCCATTCTTACTCCTAGCAAACATGATAAGAATGAAAGTAGTTTCTAATTTTAAGTAAAACAAGTAAATGAATTTATTGTAGCCTATGGCGATGAGCATCAATTCTTGATCTTTTGTACACACCTTGGGCTTTCTGTAACTACTACTACTAGGTGTACCAGGCGATATCACTACTAGGCTATCAAGCAATTATGCTTAAGTGCTTGAGATCAATCGTACTCATTCTACTTAATAACAAAAGTAATAGTAAAGTGCATGAAGTAGTAAACTATTAACTAGAAAAATACTAAACATTATGCTAAGTAAAATAAGAAATTAGGAGAATGCTACAATAGTGAGAAATAGCTTGATCTTTATTTCTAGTCATACTTGTGCCCAAGTACAAGATGTTCAAACAAAGACACTGTACACTAAGCCATAGTACATTGTAGGCATTTACACTTCTAAGTGCTAGATTATGAAAACAAATTGGAAGAGTTCTATTACTATGGAATGAAAAATTTTGTAGATCTGTGCAGCCAAGTGTTTTATTTATAGGCTACACACATCCTATGATATTGAATCTATGATGTTGTAGCATGTGCTATGATATCAAATATATCACATCGTAGATACGATATCTTAGGTGAAGGAAAATTGACTTTATCATATCCCCAAAATTGACTAGAAACTCGTCCTTGAGCTTAAAAAAAATGAGGATAGAGTCCCTTACAAAATTAGGAGGCAGAGTTTCATGACACTATTTACATAACACTAAATGCCACAGTGGTGTTTACAAAATTAACACAAGTTATGATGAGACAAACTGGACCAAAACAAAACAAGCTAACAAAACTAAATGTAGCCTAAGTGGTACCTAGTGGTGGTGGTTCCTCCATCGGTTGCTTCTCCTTGTCATCAGGCTTTTGAAATTTGTATCTGTTGAGCAACACATGAAGTTTCTCTTCCTTCATTCTTGGGTCATGTATCATCCATGCTAATTGTGCAATGTGTGATGGAGTTGGTACATACCATGAACATGGTGGCTGCGGAAACATCTAATTGTCCTTGATGTATTGTGCCACAAACTATCCCCTTTTCTCCTCAAAAGCTCTAGCCATCTTATATAACCCCTAATAGTCTATAATTCTTTTGGCTAGGTTCACTGCAACATCTTTCTACCCTAGATATCCTTTACTACTTCTAGCTTAGAATTTGCCACATGAAGCTTTTCCAAAGCATCTTTACGATTAGCAAATTCTTTCTTGTATAATGCATACATGATCGCCACTTGCCATTCAAGTTCATTCCTAGGCCTATCTATTGTTAACATGGCAAGGTTAGCATAGTGAAGGTTAGCTAACTCCATATATTCTTTCAAATCTTCTATTTGCAAGTCTTTATTTTTAATTATGGCATATTGGACATGAGCAAAGCTATCCAACATGGGCTGCCAATCTGGATTTTATGGTAAGATGGAATTGATTTGGGCCTTTTCCATTTGGATTTTCTTCTCATTGATCTATTTGTACATTCCCACTTGATTGCGAAAGTGTTCTTTGAGCCATTCATGCCTCTTGGCCTTATTCTACCACATGCTTATTTCAATGGGTGATTTTTGTTGAATGGTGCAGACCTCCTCCATTAAGAGGGTTCTATTTTCTTGTGCAAGGCGAATCATATCCTGGTTGACCCTCACTAGTTGTTCTCTTAATTGATGGATGCTTTCTCCAAGGACATTCTTCTGCTTCTCTACATTGGTTAACCTAGCATTGTCTATAGTGAGTTTCTTGTTTTCTTCTTGTATGTAGTGAGGATCTTAGCATATACATATGTTTGTGCTTCTGTTGCTGGGGCATTCCAAACCACTTTCTTCTTTTCATTCTCCATTTGCTTATTATGCTTCATGAGATAATTGATTTGTTTTGTTTTGAATTGTTTCAACTAATTAGGTTTGATAAATTGAGTAGGATATGTCTATTATGCCCTTAGGGTTGCGAGCTCTTCTTGTAATCTATGAATTTCATTTTTTACATGCTCTACCCTAATCTCTGCCATGACTAGCTTACCCTTGATTCCTATGAGTTTTGATTGTACTACAGTGGCATCACTTAGAATGTTAAAAAGATTTATCATAACTTGCCTAATCTGAAATAGTCGATCCAGCACATCCTCATGATCTGTAGGAGTTATTGAGGTATCATCTAGCATTTGAGCATCTTTGGCTCTAGAAATATCAGCTGGTGGCATAACAAGTATGTTGAAGGATTTCTTATTTGATCTATAATCACTTCTGTGGCTCCTACTGCATCCTAGTGCTACATGACCACAACTGTGGTTCCTTCACCAGTTTGTGGCACCACTTGGAATGATGCAATGTTCCCAAAAATATATTGTGACCATTGTGTTGGCACATTTTGGCCATTTCATGGAACATGTGGACTTATTTATAAATGGTGAGGTACAGAATCCTAATGAACTGAAACTGTTCAAGGAGGATTATGTTCTTTCCCGTGAAGAATTCTACAACAGTTAAATAATCATAAAGTTGGAATGGCATATGCTAGATATTGTAGCTACATTTATAGGGAATTATCCATCTTCGTGTCATGAGTAGAAATTGCAGCACAAATTTTAAATGATTAATTTCATGACTTGCTTAAGAATCATAATTTGGTGGTTCTCAAGTCGCTTCACTGGAATGTATCCGTAGAAAGAGAAGACATAAAGGGTTCCTTGGAAAGTGTGATTGCATCACCCTCTGGCATTCTGGAAGGGTTTGGAGGCCTAATATTCTTCTTTAGGATCAATGTATATTTTTGCACAGTATATGTACTTCAATGCAAATATTTTTGGATATGAGAACAAAGGGATAATTTCTCTCAAAGAAACCAGAAGTGTTAAAGTAGAACAGAAAGAAAGGAAATTTTTTTTTTTGATTGCTTGGATGGTCCAATGCAACAAGGCACCTGCGCTGCAACTACTGTGCCTGCAAAATCATTGGAAGTTTTTGTTGGAGATTGCAGAATTAAGGCTGAAAAGAGTTGTAGCAGAATTTGAAAAAATATGATGCCGGCTATGTGGTTTGCTCTGAGAAAGTCCCTCAACTGTAGCAAGTCCCTCAACTGTAGCATGGAGCCACAGGATGTTCATGATCCCAAGAAAGTTGCAGAGGCTAAAACGTACTGCAATCATCGGCAGCGGGAGAATGAAAAAAACTATTAACTATGTTTAAAGAAGAAAGAAACGAAGAATCTGAAAGCACAGCGGCATGCAACAAAGCCGATTTATAAGAGAGATCAATTTTTGCACACTTTGCATTTCACATGAATTTGTGTATTGCTGTTAGGCTTTGATCTTTGAAGATAGAGAAAGTTGCAAGAATTAAAACACAAAGATGAAAGGCAAGGTTGTGCAGGTGCTCGCAAGTGTGCTTTTGCTTGCTAACTTTTGTATGTACTTTCTTAGCACTGTGCTTGCAGGCTGGGCGCTCAACAAGGCCTTGAATTCCACCTTTCGCATCCCTGTTGTTGAGATCACAGGTCTTGTAGGACTTCTAATAACATTTACGCCACTCGCAGTGTCCATGGGGAACCAGGTAACAGTGTTCGTTGTCATATTTGCGTTAATAGCCGGCTGCGTTGGAGTAGGCACCTGTCTCTTAGGATTCCATGATTTGATGTGTTGGACTGCATCAAGCCTTTCTTCCACAGTTTCGGCTGCTACCATCGCCAGGGCCATGGCAAGAAACGTGAAGGCAATCTTTGGAAATGGTGGCAATGTAGTAGGAGGAGGAGGAGGAGGTTGAAAGAACGCAGAAATTTGTTTGAAGAAAATGCTTTCGGATCAAGCCTAAAGATAGAAGCAAAGGAAGAATAATTGCTGGTGCTGATGAAGTTGGAAAATCAGAATCCTCACCGTCTACAATCGCTAGGGCTTACATGCATAGTAGATCATCGGTAGCACTGAAAATTCCGTTGGCAACAATCATCAGCAGAGGCTCTCTTGGAACTAGAGGCAGAGCAAATTTGCTAAATCAACTGGTCTGAAATAGGAAAAGGTGTTTGGCAGAAAAAAATCAATTCAAACATCAATCGTGGCTACCTCTACATAATTAGATGCCAAAGAGGACGAGTAGTTTCATGGAAGAAAAGCTTTTGTTATCCAAAAATGATGCCCCTGCAGAAGTTCATGACAAAGCGAGTTGGGTTTTAACCCACAACTCTACTTAGGAAATAACATTGAATGTTGCTCTGGTGCCACTGCAATCTTTCGCACTAGTTGAAGCATCGGATTCATGTGGCCCTGCAATGAAAACACAAACGCTACCACAAGCGGTCCTGTTTGTGGATACATTGCATTTTTGCGTTCTAATTGGAAAACCTATGGTTTTGGCCTTTCTCTTTAAGATTTAATCCCGAGGCTTGGCAAACTTACGGTTTTGGCCTTTCTCTTCAAGATTTAATCCCGAGGCATGGGCATTTCAATTTTGGTGCAGATTTCTTCATCAATGAGCTGCAATTTCCTACAACAAGATGCAGCGACCAATTCTTAGCATTGAATGCGAATTGGAGGCGATACAACTACGTGAAGCCGATTCCCATTTAGAAGTACACAATTCTGATTTCTCTGGCCGATGGGAACTTATGGCTTGCATGTATGGCTTGCATGTAGACCAAATCAGGGAAAACCGCCTCTCTGATTATCGTAGGGATTCAGTGCAGGCCCTGCCCTGCTCCTTCTCGTGGTGCCCACAAAGCATTTTCGCGTCCCCTAAACCCACATCTGGCTGCCCTACTCTAACAGTGGTCGTTCCTGCGCAGACAGGCGAAACAGTGACAAGAAGGCCTGGTTTCAAAAGACTACGTGCTCTGGAATACGATCAGTGCCTCTTTTAGGAATACATTCAACGGATACACAACTGCACCGATCTTCAAGGTTTCTGGTTCTCAACGCCAACGCCATGTGGGAGATGCTGAGAGAAATTAATCCCTGGACTACCGAGAAATTAATCCCTGGACTACCGAGAAAACAAGAAAAATATAAGGTTCAAATCCTTCAACTCGCAGATGATTTGGATAGACAGAGGTTGATTTGGATAGAAAATCATGGGTCCCAAGCATTAGAAAGAAGGACAAATATTACACACTTACATATATATTTATATATTAACCCATCCATGTATGCATCAACTCCATGGTTATTATCTCTACTACTATGATGTAAATAACAATAAAATATTTTATGATTTAAAAAGGGAATTTGTGCAACAATTGTTCAAAGTCCCATGTGAATTGAACACTTGTCAATTGAAATAGTGGTTATAACCACCACCAAGGCGACTTGTCAACTATAAGCTTTTTATCTCCATGGTGACCACTTGGTGACTGAAGGGTCACTTGTCAATTGCATGAGACACTTGTTAATTGCAACCTTTTTATCTCCATGTTGACCACTCGGCAATTAAATGAGGCCACTTGGCAACTAAATGAAGACACTTAGCAACTGAATGAAGACACTTGGCAATTGAATAGGACACTTGTCACCTGTAGCTTTTGAAC
>MNCI01033001.1:92544-130553 GCA_015680685.1 Gnetum montanum | reverse complement strand
GACATTTGTAGTTTACACACAACGCAATCGTTTCATATTTCACAACCGCACACCACAACAACACACACACACACACTCACATTAACTACTGAGTCTATTTGGAGGTATCTGGGTCTTGGTGTTGCCAGAGACCAGCAAGCACCTAAATCCTATTCGAGAACACTCGTTGGCGGTTGCATCCCAAATGGTCGCCAACACATTGGTCCTCTCTTCTTGATTGTAACAAAATTTTCCCACTAGCAACATCTATGGAAACTATGGGCTAGATGGCACTATTGATGACTTTATGTAGATTGGCCTCCTCACGTGTTCCCCAACTGATGGTCTCTATAATTTATTGCAGATGACTCATTGATGGCCTATAATCTTATGGCAGCAGTGGTGGAACTTGTTACTGCTATTGTTGCCCTTACTACTACCCTTTGAATCTTGCTTGCTATTGCTACATAGTAGTTTGGGAAGTTTCCCCAACATTTGTTTATTCCTCCACTTGGTCCTTCTTTGGTGGTATTGGCTTGAGCATTTCAGCATAGGAAATGTTCGAAGCCTTCCTAGGGATGTCATTGGTGTACCATAGGATTCCAACATGTCTACATAGCTTCTTAATGAGTCATGGAAATGGAAGTATCAGCTTCCCTATCTTTTTTTCCTCAAACTACTATTGGATTTCAAGAAAAGAGAGGCGTATGATGTTTGCCTTAAATTTTCCCATTAAGATTGCACTTCCTCTGGCTGCATATGTTGATATTCTATTCAATATTTTTGTAGAAAATAGGTGATATGTGCCAATTTTGAAGTAGATTCTTTCTTCAAGAGTTAGCTCATTATAATCCTTGTCATTTTTGTCATATGCTCTTTGCAACCATAGTTTTCTTGTATCTATGTCTAATTTAGTGGAGAGATGTGCTACTTTTTCTCCTTCATTGCACACATTAAGGGCTTTAGCTATTGCCTTTATAGAAGAGGAGACTGAGACTACCTCAATGTTAACTATTGCATATTCCCCTTTGTTGTGCCAAAATTAATGCCTCCCCCAAATACCATTCCTCATTATTTGTGAGTGTGGATCATAACAGTGATGCTTAGAGTTGCATCTTCATTGCTTCCATAGCAAATTCTAGGAATGGACCAAAGTTGAGTTCTACAATCATTTTGGTTAGGATCGTTTTCTCCTAGATTACTTGAAGGCAATCTAGTGATAGCATGAGTCACTGTCCTTGTGGATCTTCTACCTCTGGTTGGGCTGAGTGTCCCATACCAAGAGTTTCTTAATGGAGACTAAAGGATTGAGCCTCCTACTTTGCATGTTCTGCTTGTGGGGTTTGTTTCCTTGCTTAGCCTTGTCCATGGGCTCTTGGCCTTTTTCTTGTTGGTTGTGAAGGTTCTCCTATTACTCTTCTTTTCAAGGCCATTTGCAATCACCAAGGGTTTGGAAATTATTAAAATGTTTAATCCAATTCTTGATAATCCTTTTCTTACTCATACATTTTATGAGATCAAATTCTTAGCTTGTTATGAATTCAGAGTTTGAGAAATTTTTAATAAGGAACCCCTTAAGTGTTAGTTTCCTTATAACCCTTCATAGTTATATTATTTTGCTCTTATTTATGACTTATAATAATTGGTATGGTTCATTAAGAGGATTATTTAAGTGTTTCTAGCTTTGTGTGATTGATTTTTGTTAAAAAGTTTTATTTTTCCTTTCATACTTACCCTTATAATACCTTTCTAGTGTGAGAAAATTTTGACTCAACCTTTAGCAATATCAAACTAAGCAATCCAAACATCTCCTCATCTCTCTCTCCACACCCACACCCCCCACCCTCATGACTAAGTTAAAATCTCTAGGATCAACAAGGTGGAAAAATCTTAGAAATTGGAGCTAAAAGTATGGAGTTATGAGTGTGTGAAGTTGTGAGGCTATAGCTCTTAGTGTAGAAGAAAAAAAATGGCAAAAAATCCCAAGCTTCAAAAGTTGAAAATGAAAATTTCACCAAGTTCCCCACACTATTTGCACTTTTTGTGCATTATGATATCAAAGGTGAAAATTTCAAACTTTTCATTCATTTTTCATGAAAAAGAATGAGTTTATTTGGAAGATATGAAACATGTCTGAAGGATCTTGGGCTATGAAAGATGCATATATTTTGAGAATTTGGCATAGAAAGTGCATAAAGAAGGAATCTTAGGCTATGAAAGTTTCTTAAGTGTTTTGGATGGAGAAGAGATCAGTGTAAACTCGTGACATATGAGTAAATGTATTGAATTGGGAAGGAAAGTTTTTATTAACATTTATTATTGATGGAAGGCTCAAGATGATGTGGAATCGCTTGCTAGGTATAAAACACAAAAGTTATACAAGTGGATCCTCCCCAAAGTAGGGTCTAGCCCTTAGTGCCCTTGTATAACCAAGCCTACAAGTGTCCTTAGGCACTCAAGGAGTTGAATATAATGCATACCTATTTAGCCAAACACACATGTTAGTACCACCATTTTGGGAAAATGTCACTATGCTACACCAAACCACAAGTTATAATTATTCATTTAGTGAGATGAGACGATCTTAGAAGGAATTGCAGAAATTGGAATGTGAGGTGTCTTACCATAGGCATAATGAATTCTTATGTTTTATTAGTGCTTAAAGTAATCATTAGCCCTTTCATCCAAGATTCAAACCAAGTCCAAATCACATTCTAGTGACATTGCATTATTACATCTCTTGGATTTACAACCATAAGACTACCACTATTACAAGGAGTATTATCACTTGGTGTCTTGTCCAAGGGAGGAGTTTATTCATTGCACTTTTTATTTTATAGATCCTTGAGAAGTTGCCTACCTTTAGGCATGGATAACATGTCTTTCTAGTGGGACACCCAGAAATTTATTTTGTGCATTTATTCTATTTTTTAACTGTGTCAACCTTATTAGAGGACTACCTTCAAGCATGGTTAACATGTCTTTCTAGTGACATGGTAAGGCAACACTTATTGTACTCTTACTCTTATTTTTCATTAGATCTACAAGGATATAATATAACCTAAGCAACAGGATAGATTTCATAGTAGTAATCCAAGATATTCTACAAATGCCCTTGATGTCACACCCTTGACATTCCCACTTGGTTTTTCACTTTTTGATCCAGGCATAATGATCACAAGTTTATTCTTAGTTTTATGATCGAAAGAATATCATCATGACCATGGTAATGACCTTTTATTAATGGAATGAATGGATGAAGGTTGTGATCTCATTGTACAAATAATTAGTCCCTTATGACTTGGTAACATAGAGAAATATTCATGTTATTAGACTACATCTTATCTTATTCTTGATGTGCTGTATTAGTAATAAAAAATATTTCCAAAGAAAATGAAAATAGAGCATGAAAAAGATGAAAAAGATTGTAAGAATGGAAAAAGTTGAAAAATGTTAAAAGAAAGAAAAATCATCAAAAAATAGAAAAATGTTAAATAAATTGAAAAGTTTAGTAAAGTACCTATAGGTCTAGATGGACACCCTCATGACTATTATTAGGATTCGTTAAATGAAAGAGAGAACAGTTGGAAGATAGTTGGACTAAGTGGGTATATTTCTTGGAATGTTCATGGTAGAATTTGACTTGTTGGAGGTTAGCAAGAATGAGCTTATGTGGATAGAATGAGTGGTAGATATGTAAGGTACTAGATGAATAAATGGCTTGAACAATGTATAATTCATACCAAAGTGTCTAAATTTTGGCTTTTTTGGGTAGATGATTAGGATTATAAAAAAGGACCTTATTACCTAATTGTATAGTTACTTACCTTATCCATGTATTGTGCCTATGTTTGAAGTAATGTTTGTAGATTTCATTACTCATGAGTGCTTCAAGCCTATTTTCATCTAGGAGGTTTGGATTCATGAGATGTTCTTTTTGGGATAAGCTTAGATCAAAGTCAAGTTGACTGGAAATAGCTAGAGTGTGGAGCTTTGCCTAGATTAGGAGCATTGGTAGCTTATCATAAGCTAACTCATATGGTAAGTAGCCTATAGGTAGTTTCTAAGACGTCCTATAGTCCCATAGAGAATCAATTAGTTTAGTGCTTCAATACTTTCTAAACCTACTAACTATCCTAGTAAGTAACCTAGTAATTTTTTGATCAATCACTTTGGCTTGACCATTTGCTTGGGGATTATATGGTGTGATCAACTTTTGGTTGACCCCAAGTTGTTACATGAGCTTTCTAAACATACCACTAGTGAAGTGAGTCTTGTTATCTGATATGAGCATTCTCAGTACTTCAAATCTATCCACCACATGTTGTTGAAAAATTTTGGTAACTATCTTCATTGTACAGTCTTTTACTGCTGCTACCTCTACCCACTTAGTATAGTAATCCACAATCACAATTATATATGCTTTTTCATTTAATATTGGTGTTATGGATCCCATAAATCCAATTCTCTATATGTTAAAGGATTCAAGTCGTTGTACCCATTGGTGTGGCTCTTCATATCTGGCCGTAATTCCTCCATCATTTTGGCATCACTCACAAGATTACATAAAATTGTGGATGTCTCTAAATAAGGTAGCCTAAAAGTATCCTGCCATCATCAGTTTGAGTGTTGTTCTATGCCCTACATAGTGGCCACCACATGGACCTTCATTGGCATCATGTAAGACTCTATGTTGGTCACACTTTGGCACACATCATCTAACTAGCCCATCGACATAGATCTTGTAGAAATTACCATTGATTTTCATATATTTTTTTTCTCTATGAAAGAATTATTCCCATTGTTTCTTACTCCAATTTGTAGAAGCTCTTGTGTTGATAGATAGGTTAGATATTCTACAGTCCATGGATTCCTTGTTGAAGTTACAACATTCACTATTTTAGTAAACAAGTTCTCATTAGGGAACTAGTCAGATAAAGGTTCTGCTTGATCTTGGGTATCCCACTCTAGCCTTGATAAATTATTGGCTACCACATTTTTTCTTCCCTTTTTATCAATCATTATGTGATATCGAATTCTTGTAGGATAATGAGCCATCTAATCACTCTAGGATTGACCACTAGTTTGTTCATGAGAAATCAAATGGCACTATGATTAGTATGGACATAAATTTGATACTCAAGCACATAATGTTTGAACTTTTCAAGTGCGTACACCAATGCCATCAACTCCTTTTCTATTGTGGTGTAGTTCAATTGTGCTCTAGTGATGCTTTTGCTACTCCAATGTATATATTATTGTATCTTTTGATCATCTAATTATGTTAATACTACACCCAACACATAATTGGAAGCATTGGTCATGATGTGAAAAGGCCTAGATCAATCCATTCAAAGTGTGCATCCTTCTTAGTAAGTTTCACAAGCAGTTTTGCTATCTTTAAAAAATTCTCTATAAATCTATAATATTGTATGTGCTCCAAGAATTATCTGACATCTTTTACTATCTGTGGCCTTTAAATGATATTTTTTATGACTCAAATTTTCTTAGGATCTACCTCAATACCTTTTTGAGAGATTCTATGTCCCAAAACTATACCATCCTAGACCATAAGTTGGCTTTTCTACTAATTGAGGTTGAGATTGGTTTCAACACATCTCTTCAGTACTTGCTCCAACCAATCCAGTGCTTACTTGAAATTGATCCCATATGTTGAAAAATCATCCATGAATATCTCAATTTCATTGACAATTTGTTTCTAGAAGGTACTAAGTACTAGTCTCTAGAAGGTGGCCAATGCATTGCAAAGACCAAAGGATATCTATCTGTAGGCAAATGTTCCCCATGGATTGGTGAATGTTGTTTTTACTTGGTCTTTAGGTGCAATGCAGATCTAATTATATCTATTGTATCCATCTATAAAACTATAATACTCATGTCCTATGATGGTATCTAGGACTTGATCAACAAATGGAAAAGGAAAGTGATCCTTGAAAGTAGTTCCATGTACTTGTTGGATTGAGTTTCTTCATCTATGATCAACCACTGGGTGCCTTCTTGTTGTATGGTCACTGCATATAGACATTTTTTCACATATACTTTTTCTATACATTTAGTGCATGCCTTGGTAGCTTTATGTTTAATAGCTAATGTTCTTTGCATGTGATTACATCTATTATCATTATATGTGATACATGAAACTCTATGTCTCTATATGATGTTGGCTTCATTTTCCTTGAAAATTTCCAGGGACAAGTCACAAATACCAAGCTTAGCATGAATAGTGCTAAGCCAAGTCCTTTCCATGATGATTGGAAATTCTTCCTTATTTTCATTGACATGAATTATGAGAAAATCTAGAGGGTAAGCCTAGCCATTTATGGTTTTGATCACATCATCCACTTGTCCTAGTGCAACTGTGATTGACTAATCTCCAAGCTCTAATTGAATGTTACTCTTCTTCAACGGTGGTAGATTCTAGGCCTGATACATGTCTTGTGAGATTAGATTCACTCCTAACCCAGAATCAAGTAGGGCCTTGCATAGTTTTTGCCCTACTACTTGAAGGTAAACTAAGGGACTTTTTGGATTAGTTCACTTCTATGAAAGTGCTCTTACCTTTATCCAATGAGTGGTTGTTTGGGTAAGCATGATAGTTATTACATTGGTGTTTGACGAAGATGGAAGCTTGCAGTGTTGAAGAGGATTAGATATAGATGATGGGATGGAAATAGATGTGTTCTCCATCTTTTGAACCTTTTTAGGACTCATTCGGAAGAACAATCATTTCCTAGGTTGTGGTTCATAGGTAATCGTCCCCTCTTGCATGTTAACCATCCTTGTTGCACTTTTCTATTGCGGTTGAGATGTCAATTCCCTCTACATGATAGAAGGTGTAACTAGTGGTAAAGGGTTTAGGTTTTGGTTTAAAGAACCAATTGGTGATGGATGAATGTACGAGTTTGGATTAGTCCTTGGCAGCATTTGTTTGTGATAATTGATTACATGGTATTGTGGGGTTTGAACAATAGCAATTCTAGGAGAGATTGGGCGTTGCAAAAAGTATCCATATGGATCTAGTTGTTGATATGAATATTGTTGGCATGGTGGTGGCATGGCCCATGATTGGGGTTGCTACCACTATTGATAGTATTACTCTTGTGGTTGTGGTAAAGCTTTGTTGTAATAGTACACAGGTTGGAAGTTCTACCTATAGTTACCTTAAGGGTAAGATAACCTTTTGGGCATCTATTTCTTGACAAATCTAGTATTAAGTGCATATGCCCATATTTCTTGTAAGTGTGCCATTACTAGATAACATCCCTTAGGATGTTTGTATTGGCATACGACAAATCCTTTCTCATCTTCAAAGCTTGTGTCTAAACACTCAGCAATTGAAGCCACTTTATCCTTTTGTCCAAAATCTTTCTTCTTTTTCTTGTCCTTGCCTTTACCAAAGGCTTACTCTGTTTACTCCTCCACAATCTTTAAGGCTATTGCACATCTCTCATCAACTAAGTCCCACATTTTCACTACCTGTGCTAGTATATTAATGATAAACTCTTGCATCCCTTTTTCTAATAGATGGATGTCTATTATATTCTTCCACTGATTATCTTTCCTTAACTCGCCTTCCTCCTTTGCTACTTGGCCAATTAGTCTTTGTATGCAATGGACAATCATTTTGGATAATTGGCCTTGGGCATAAACCCCAAGGATTTCTCTTGTCTTATTTCGTAGCCGATCAACAATGTGCCTTCACTATTTCCATTATGAGAATCCATGATTAGGTATATGTGTAGTAGTGAATAATACTTGCCCATTACTGCATCAAGGGATTCATAGATCCCTTGCATCCATCCTTGGATCTATTTCCTTAGATTGGACACTCATGAATAAGTTTGATATTTATCATTGAAGTTCTCCAAGATGGTACTCCATCTTTTGATGAATTCTAGTTCAAGTGATCTATACTAGCTCTCATCTTCTTTCAAAAGTGTTTGTAGGAACAACTTGAATTTTTGCCAATCACTTTCAATATTTTGTAGGGTGTAGGCATCATGGAATGCTTGGAGGTGGTGTTATGGATTAGCATTATAACCACCCTCAAATGGACATGTTATTCATGTCAAGCTTCTTGATACTGTTACCCCTTATGTGCTTGGTTGGTATATGTATAACTTCTTGGATGTTGATCATGCTACGGATCACCAATAGGGGTTCATCATCATGATTGGATATGTTAGCTATATTGTAGTCGTACCTCCTTCAATGCTCATGTCTCTATTGATCCTCCCTTCTATCCTTGCATCTTCTTCATTCATAATCTTCATCTTCTTCATTTAAATGTCTTGGGCGATAGTCATGATAATCATGAGTTTTTCTCTCCTCCTTGTCATGGTCTTGGTGCCTTAGCCTCCTCCTATAAGAGTCCATTGACAAATGTGAAGATGAGGATGAGGCAATATAAGAATGGTGTTGGCTTGTCTTGCTTTCATAACTCTGGTATTCTTTAGGATCCAGTAGAAACTCTTGCCCTTGAGTCCCACTTATGCTTTGAGTCAATTGCCTTCCTCTTCGGTGTCTCTGCTAGGGTGGAATGCCATTGAACTTTGATAAGCTCCTCTAATCAGATGATAGGTGTATGTGAATGGACTTCATGATTTTGGTGGAGTTTCTCAATGATGAATGTATCACCATTAAGCTCTTCTAAGACAATAGGAAAGTTGAATTTTTTTCCTTTATTTTGAACATGTTTAATTTCAATGGTAGAATCTCTCTTTACTTACTTCTCAATGGGCTAATAGGGTTGTGTCACATGTTTAGTCACATGATACTTGTCAAGTGTCTTACTTAGATTCATGCCCCTTAGAGTTGTTTGAAGCATGATGGGTGCTGAGAAATCTAGAGGTAGAACAATGTTACCTTGAAGATCTCTCCATCTTAATTGCCTATCTTGGTGAAAGATGAAAGTGAAATTGGAATAAGAAGGATCATGATGAGCATATGAGATCCTTGCTTGCCTCTTTTTTTTTCTTCTTCTTCTTCATTGATTCTATCATTGCCTCTTTTTGTCTCTATGGTAGGTGATGATGTATCCTTGTATGAAGCCATGTTGTGGTTTAATATGTTTGCTTATGTGTGCTTACTTTTAGATTTATTAGAAAATTATGGAATTTAACTTTGGGTTCTTGATACAATGAACTTTATGAAATCAACATACATTAACTTGTCCTTGGCAACGACGCCAATGATGAGCGGTGGAGCAATCCAACATCCAACCATACAAGTCACAAGCATTTACGCATGACTAGATCATAATTCATGGATGATGCAATGTAATTATGATAGCAATTGATTTAAGTTTGAGACCATTATCTTCCCATGTGGAGCTAGTCAAGTCCATGTGTATGCTTTAGCTCACCATGAGGTATATGATATCTGATGAGACGCGAATCACATAGGCACATCCCATACGATATCGCGTACATGATATTGTGTCTTCCCCTATGATATTGCGTACGAGATATCGCGGTCCGCTGCCATATCTATAAATAAGAGGTGGCTCTCCCTTGTTTCCGCATCCTGAGTTAGAAGTAGGGAAACTCTGGCAGTTTGATCACTCTAGAGATAGAATATTTTCCATGTGCCCGTAGTAGGAGTCCTAAAGTGAATGGATCTTTATTCGAGCAACATTGTACTTGAACACAAGTTGTGTACGGTAATAAAGATGAACTTCCTGGATAAACCTTGCAGTGCATGGAATAGGATTTTATTTATTGCTTTCTCTCTCACCCTTAAACTCCTAGAATGCGGAATGAGTACGACTTGATTATGAGCATCTAAGGATGTGTACGGTTAGTCAAGGAATCAGCTACTCATCGCAACGCGGTATGAGTACGACTTGATTACGAGCATCTAGTGTGACTACTTGGTAACCCAGTGTCGTATCCAGGATTTGTTCTTGGTAATCCCAGTGGTAGTCATGCACAAATATGTGTACAGTTAGTCAAGGAATCGGCTGCTCATCGTACTTAGGCTAGACTAGATTCTCTCAACCCTTTCCTCCTAGTTAAGTGCCTCAGTACGACCACTTTGAGCATGTGCATTACGCGTGGTGATCCCAGCAACGATTTGTGTTTGGTAGCCATGGTTGCATCGGTTCAAGGAGTGTATGGTAAGTGGGAACAGATGCTGACGCTAGGTAATTTAGACTTAGTCATTAGTTAGAGTTAGTTAGTTTCTTCAACCCTTCACCTCGATAGCATAGGACATAAAACATAAAAGATATAAAAATCATATACCTCGAACTTACTTAACCATACACCGTAACAACTACAAGTAAGTCTGGAAAGACAATGAATGATTAACCCCAAGTGTTCCATGGGGCGTGTAGGCACTTAGTTTGCGGAGTTCAACTGGATCATGTGTGCTATGCTTGTTTCGTATGGTTGAGTGTAGGGGTACCTCGCCACTCATCAATATCTAATGTTATTGGGCCATTCTTACTCCTAGCAAACATGATGAGAATGAAAGTACTTTCTAATTCTAAGTAAAACAAGTAAATGAATCTATTCTAGCCTATGGCCATGAGCATCCATTCCTAATCTTCCATACACACCTTGGGCTTTGCATAACTACTACTAGGATACCAAGTGTACCACTATTGGGTGTACCAAGTGATAGCACTACTAGGTTATCAAGTAGTTACACTTAAGTGCTTGAGATCAATTGTACCCATTCTGCTTAATAATAATAGTAATAGTAAAGTGCATGGAATAGTAAAACATTAACTAGGAAAATAATAAACATTATTCTAACTAGGAAACTAGAAGAATTTTTTAATTGTGAGAAATAGCTAAATCTTTATTTCCAGTCACACTTGTGTCCAAGTACAAGATGTTCCAACAAAGATGCCATATAGTAAGTAAAACAGGAAACTAGGAGAATGCTACTAGATTATGAAAACAAACTGAAAGAGTTCTATTACTATGAATTAAAATCTTCTATGCATCTATGCACCTAAGTGTTGTATTTATAGGTTGCACACATCCCGCGATATTGAATTTATGATATTGCTGCTTGTGTTGCAATATTGGATATATGACATTGTAGATATGATATCCTAGTTATGATATCATAGGTGTAGATAAATTGCATTTATCAAAGAGAAATAGTAATAGATAAATAGTTTACCTTTGGATTACAACGTTATGTGATACTATTGTTGAAACCTTTAAACCATTTCATGAAGCAGATTTTTATTTCCCCAAATTATGTTTGGAAAGATAGTATTGGGACAAATCAGAATTGGGGCAAAGATAGAATTGGGGAAACATAGTATCTTTGGAAACCATTATTTACAAGGCCATGATCAACAGATGGGTTTTGGCCTTTTTAGATACTACCTCTCAATTTTTACGATTAGAAGAGTTGTTTGGTATTGCATGGTCCTTCCAATTCTTGATGGACCCAACCAATACACTTTTTTTTATTGATTTTTGGATTCCTTCTAGTCCTTTATAGATTTTACTTTTATAACTTAGAATCTTAGATTTAGCATCAACAATTACAAATTCATAAAACCAAACAAGTTCATGATCCTTAGAAGTATAGCTTAATAGATTTGAAAGTAGAAAATTTATTAGAGTTGAATAAATACTGCACGTAAATCTCGATATGTAGATATGTAGTGTACCTTTTGTATTGAATATTTATGTTTTTTATTAAAAGTTCAAGATTTAATGTAATGTATTGACTAGATAATTATTGAAATTTTTCTTTCAAGCAAACAATTTGTTAATCTTTCAAAAACCTAAAATGTTTTTCTTTTCCCCAACAAACAGAGTAACTATTTGCTACATGTAAAGTTTTTTTTAATATTATCACTACAGGTTAAAGAATGATTTAGACAATTTTCTTCAATGAAATTACTTTATTTTGTAAAATTGATGAGCTTAAAACATAGCTTCTTTTCTTGATACTGATGCAATGACCTATATTTTGAACCTAGAAGTTCCGTGGTGGATGTAACATCCCAAAGTTTGTAGGAGTTATATAATGAATAACGGTTGCCATAGAATGTGGACAACTAGTGGGAATGTGCTACGATTACGTCACTAGTGGCAATGTGTAGACAAACAAGACGGTGGTGGACGTAACCATTGTGATGGTGGCGACGTGGCTACAGTTTCACTAGTGCGTGGTGGCATTCATTGCAAGGATGTTACATGATGGACATAATTGACCTTTAGTAGCTATAAAAGGCATAGCAGATGTTGAATGTGGGGGATCAGTCTCCAAGGGCTAAGAAACTAGTAGACAATGATTTTTTTTCTATCTCTTCATTGAGCAGCAGCAGATAGGCAAGGGGAGATTGGGCCTCCTTTTCTCCCATCCGCAATGGTTCTTCCTTTTCTACGATGGTAGCAAACAAGGGCACGGGGTGGACAAGAGCAATAGGCATAGGTGTTGGTTGCAGCAATGATGCAGGGTTCCTGTGATCGCCAGTAGTTGCTAGTGGGCAGTGGACAACAATGCATGTTGTAGACACTGCACAAAGCAGTAAGGCACATTGTCAGACTGCAGATGGTAGCAACGTTAGACAACACATTATCAGCAATCAGTGGCTCTTTCCTTGGCATTCTTGCTACACACCTACACGTTATCAACAACACCCATTGATAGCACACATGCAAGATCCATGGGGAGCATGAGGTTCTATTCTCTCTCTCCAGTAGCTTCCCTATTTGTTTTTCTATCCCAACGGCAAACAGTAGCACATTGGCTAGCCAGGAAACCAGCAAGTAGCAATTTCTTCTTTTCCTTTTACGCTATAGTGGGCAACCTTCTATCTCTTGAATAGCATGCACATAGTAGATGATGCCAGTAGCCTCTTTCCTTCCTCCCAGTTTGCATGATAGGTAGGCAAGCTTCCAAGGCCATGGTGGTGATCATGACAGTGATAGCAACATACATGTAGTGGGCAATTTGTGGGTGCATCTCACTATTTTTCTTTCTCCCTCTTTAGCGATGATCAAAGTCTTCCTACTCGACGAGTGGCTCTCGGGTAGTGACGAATAGGTAGCAACAGCTGGACTAAGGAAAAATTTAATTTTTTGTAGTTACTTATTTTTTCTAGACAGTCATTCAATTAAATTTAAATAAAATTCTTATTTTATTTTTTTTAGTTTACTATTTTAAAAAGGTCATGTAGCCCTCTCCAGCTAAGACTATTATTGAGTTTCCGTACCCATACGGGAGGCACCTAGGCAATAGTCTCCTTAAATAAGTTTTTTTCCTTAGGTGTTGATGCGTCCAGAATTTACACATCAACACCTTTTTGGTGCTAGAAGGAGGCCTTTTTCCTACCTTTTGTTTATTAGTTGTTCTTGCCATTTTCTTGTGGCTATTTTTTTTTCGATCCTATCTTGGAACTTTTTGAATTTTTTTACAAAAACCTTTGTCTTCAAATCCTTTATTTTCTACCTTTCTTTTATGCTTTTCATTTTTTGAAAATTGTTGTTATTAAAATCTTTTTTTTAATAACCCTTGTTTCCCTGTTCCATTTTTGAATTTCTGATTTTGGTGGTCCTTACCTGAGTCCTAACTTGGGTGAGGTGATTTTATTATTTAATTTTAAATTTATTTTTTTTGAAATTTTTATTTTTTTAATTTTCTTTTAAACTTCAAGCATTTATTTTTCCTTTATAAAAATCATTTTTTAAAAATAGCATATTTTAATTTTTTGGAAAAAAAACTAATATTATTTTTGAATATAGCATACTTTAGTGTCTTATTTTAAGATATAATATTATTTCAATATTTGTTCTTTTTACTCAATTTTCTTACTTTAACATTTAGACTCTAGGATTCTTGTTTTATGAAAAACCCCTCCCAACGAGAATCACTTAGGATTCTTGTTTTATAAAAAAACCCTTCCAACGAGAATCACTTGCTTCTGCCCCTAACCGACTAGTCACTCATCTCTTCACATTAAGGAAATGACAAGCTTTACATTTCTTGAGTTTTAGTCCTAGGAGAACATAAACTAGGATGGCAACCAATCAACCCCAGCTCCCTTGGTAAGCAACCTCTTCGACTTTACTAACTACAAAGATATCCCAAAATCACTCCAAAATATAAATCTATTCTTTAATCCTACAAACCCTACTACTAATGCCTACCAACATATACAATGTTTTGAAACCTTACTAGGTAGTCACAACATTGTTCATGACATAGCATGTAGGGTTTTTGTGATGACTTTTAGGAGCAAAGCCACCCAATGGTTTTTTATGCTCCCTAATGCCTCCATTGACTCATGGCAAGAGTTTAAAAATAAGTTCCTAATTTAGTTTTACAAGTTCACTAGCCCTACCATAACATCAAGTAATTTTACAAGCTTGAGGAAAATTCTTGGGGAAAATGTCTAGGACTACAACTTAAGATTTCTCCATCAACTTGCCTATGTGCCAGATGAGATGTGTCTGCAACTTGATGGTATCCTTAACTTCTACTTGTCTACCATTGATTCATTCTTTGCCTATGCCATCAAATATGATCCCAACATAACAGAAATACAAGGAGCAATGGCTAAAGTTGTGGAGTTAGAACAAATTATCCTCATGAATAGCATCCAAACCTAATTTCGGATGATGAGCATTAGTAATCCCATGCAATCTAGTTCTCTATCTTTACCAACTTTCTCAATGACTAATATCAAGTTTCAAACTCCCATTTCCCTTCAAATGACAAATAGCTATTTTCAAGGTCCCACATCTTCTTTGTTCCTACCATCTAACACTAGTTTAAATGATAACCAATTGAAGGCCTTAATCCAATCAATCGTAAACCAAAATGGGATATCCAACCCTATTGAACCCCCAACCAAACTCAAAATTAGATGATCCAAATATTAACATCACTACAGAAACTATTAAATGAAGTAATTGAATTAAATAAAAATAACAACAAGGGTTATATACAATCTGAGAAGCCTAGCACATCAATCAACGATGAGTATTGTCACCTCCATAACACTAGGAAACATTTTGAAAAGACTTTTCCCCAATTTTTATTATTATACAATGACAACACCCAAGGTTAACAAAATGGAAAAACCCCTGTAATGGTCCTTAATGTACCTCATAAAATAGAAAATGAAGAGGTTTCCTCATTAGAATAGGTTATGGTAAGTGATCCCAACCCACATAATGCTCGCTATCATAGACTTAGTGACATCATGAACAACACACAACAACAAACTAGGAATAATGCTTATACTACTCCAAATAGAAGAGTTCCTAGTCAAAACAACACAAATATTCAAATTGGGTCATCCCAAACAAATGCTTCAAAATGATCAAACCCACCTTCTACACTTAGAAGAACTCCACCTCAACAAGAAGCCAAATATGAACAAAAGACTTACAATCTAGTTGAGGATTTGAAGAAAATTAAAGCCAACATTTCAATGTATGACCTTTTACACTTTCATGAAATGAAAGAGATGATTTAGAATATAGTTCATACACCTAAAACCGAAAAGGAAAAATCCTTAGTCCCCAAAAGGCAAGTTCACTTCATAGAAAGTCCAAACACACTATTAGTACAGAATGCAAATAATTCCATGTCAAGCAAGAAAGATCAACCTCCTTTCCTAACAACTTTGATTATTTTAGGAAAGAATGTCCATAACTATTTGATGGATTTTGGTGCAATTGTTAGTGTCATGCCACTTGAGGTATGTAAGGCTTTAGGAGCACAAATGCTACCACAAACAAAAAGTGTAATACAACTTGATGGGTCCAACATACTTGTTGTAGGATTAAAAGGAGTGAAAGTACAATTGAAACAATATCCTACATTTACATGTTACATGGATATCCTAGTAGTTGATATGTTGTCCACTTATGATGTGCTCTTATCTAGAACTTTTGGAGCCAAGTTTGAGGGCTTCTTCAAGTTACATTTCTCAAAACTATTAATCCATATCAAAGGAAAATTTGAATATATGGTCATACCTAGAGAACCCTTTTATAAGCAAGTTACAACAACTTTTGATCAGCAAAATCAATCTTTGAAGAACCAAAACACTAATCTTTGCATTGGAGTTATTGAGGTTAAGCATGACAAACATGTTATAAATGACCATGTGAGTGAAACTACAAAAATAAATCCTATCTCTCATATAGATTCCACCCAAGCCTATCAAACTTCTAGAGAAGGTGAAGAAATCTATGAAGACACCTTGCCTTATCAACAACATAAGGGATTTCTTCTAGGTGACCCACCACCTTTAGGGGAGGACAAAGTCATAAATAAGACCCTATCCCTTAAAACATTAGAAGGTGCGCAAAATTTTGACAATGTATCCATTGAACATGTTTCTAAAGAGGTTGTATTTGATGACTTACCAAGACCTGTTAGACCTAAGATTGAAACTTGTATAAAATAAGAACTTGATGAACTTCTAGGGTCTAAAATTATTCATCTTACGAAATGTTTAAATTTAGTACCTAATAGAAAAAAAATGAGAAAATCAAGATTATGTCCTGATTTTTGTAATCTTAATCATCAAAAAATTGTTAGATGATGGCTTAACAAGAAACATGCAAGTAAATTCTTTAAAATAAGAGGGTTAGTACTAAAAAGAGGTAGAGCATTTGGTCAAACCAGTCCTCAAACTAAGTTTTCTTCTATGTGGTTAGGCCCATTCTGAGTTAAAGACATCATTGGCCTCGATGTATACAAAATTGCTAACTTGCAAGGACATAAGTTACATAGGAGCTTTAATGGATTTCATTTGAAGCATTTCTACTCAGGTGCCCCATATGGACACCTTGGAGATCCTTAGTTGCATGCTTTCGTCTCCTTCACCATGCATTTCATTTGTATATAGCTACATGATGAGAGTGGTTACTCTAGTAGTTACTCTAATTATTACAGTGGTTACTCTAGCAGTTATTCTAATTATTAGAGTGGTTACTATAGTGATTACTTTAATAGTTATTCTAATTATTAGAGTGGTTACTCTAGCAATTATTTTAATTATTAGAGTGGTTACTCTAGTGATTACTTTAGCAGTTATTCTAATTATTAGAGCGGTTACTCTAATTATTAGAGTAGTTGCTCCCAAGTCTATAAATACAGTGCCTAGGTGCATAATTAGAAAAGAAGTATTTTAGCAGTCAAGTAGAAAAATTCTTGTAGTCTATTTGAAAGTTAGAGTATTTTCCAAGTGCCCATAGTAGGAGGTCTAAGTGTGGATGGATCTTTATTCGAGCATTATGTACCTAAGCACACCTTGTGTACGGAAATAAAGATGAGCTCTTTGATTCATCCTTGCAACACTTGAGATTTGTTTTCTTACGCATTTATTTTATTTTATTTTCTTATGCATTTATTTTATTTTATGCACTTTACATTACTGTTATTAGCACAACAATTCATTTTGATCAATTAGGAAAATTGTTAAATTACACAAGCACGACCACTTCGAGCATGCGTGTAATGCTTGATAACCTAGTAACAATTTGTGTTTGGTAATCTGAGCAATGTTGCACTGGTTTAGGATGTGTACGACAAGTGGGAATGGATGCTGGTGTTAGGATTAGTTAGAACTTAGTTAATGAGTAGTTAAGTTAAATTAGTCACTTAGTTACCTCTCTCCTTCCCTACTAACGCAGGACATAAAAGCTATAAAAATCATATGCCTCAAGTTTACTTAACCATACAATTGTGATATATAGGTAAGCTTTGGAAGATAATGATCAACCAACCCATCCTTGTTCCACAAGGGCACATAAGCACTTAGTCCTTGGAATTTGACCAAATCGTATGTGAAATGCTCGTATTCATATGTTTGAGTGTAGGGGTACCTCGTCACTCATCATTGGTGTTGTTGCCAGGGACATAGTTGTTTATGTGCTAATTAGAACTTAGGAAATAATTTGCATCATTGGAACGAACCCTTAGGGTTGGTTTAGAAAATAATAAACAAGAATACATTGCACACTAAATAGACAAGTATGTCTCCTTCTTTGTACGAAAGTGCCTCACCTCCTAGGTTTCAAACAGAAAACAATCAGTGGCGTAATACACATGATGTTGATCCTCCAGTCCCCCAACAAGTTCGAGTGGTATATATTTATCCCAATGAATATATACCAGACTTCACCTTTATCCTCCATCAATATGAACAATTGCGTTGGCGAGACTTAGAAGGTAACATAGTGTTACCTCTCGATTGTTCAGTCCTAAGCATGCTTCTTTGTGCTCTCACATGAATTGGCATGTTGCACTTACACGTAGAATATGTTGTGCAAGACCATGACCCAAGAGAATACTGTCCTACGAAGGTACACCGTCAAAGGGACTTGCAATAGGAAAGACATCATAAGTCTTTGAAGGGTAAGTGGTCCTAGGATGCCCCACATGTCTTAAGCAAAAATGAGGGTGGTGAACCTACCTCAAGCAGCCATCCGCACAACGATGTTCCTCCCCTTGACTTTGGCCAAGGGGTTGTGTATCAGGACCTTCATTCCACTATTCATAACCTAGGTTCTGATCATTTCCCTGATGAATTCCTCTTTGCTGGTGTAGTGAATAATCAATCACCCATTGAGACAAACTGGTATAGTAGCATTCTTACCTATCTCCTCATCCAACAAACATCAAAAGAGTTAAACCTTAAGAAGAAACAACAGTTTTTTCACCGAGCCAAGTACTTTATGGAGATTAATGGGAAATTTTACAAAGTGTGTCCTGATGGCTTGATTCGATGGTGTGTTCCCAATATAGATCAACTGCGAGTTCTCCAAGACACTCATGAGGGTCCTTGTGGGGGTCCTTATGCTGGGAGATGAACGACCATCAAGATCCTACTTGCAGGATATTATTGGCCTACATTATTTCAGGAAGCCCATTGTTTCGTCCAATCTTGTGAGCACTGTCAACGTGATGGGGGAATGACTGCTAGAATGGAGGGTCCACAACAATGGATTCAACCATTAGAACCCTTTGACATTTGGGGAATTAATTTTATGGGACCGATTACACCAATGTCCAATGGAAAAGCTTATATTATTGTTGTCGTTGATTACCCAACAAAATGGACTAAAGCAGCTACTGTTAAGGATTGCACATCATCTACCATTGCACGATTTGTTTAACAACAAATAATAAATAGGTTTGGTATGCCACGTGCACTTATTTCAGACAATGGTACACACTTCACAAGTGCAACTTTTCAAAAATTAATGCAACACTTAGGGGTTGAGCATAAATTGACTACACCATACCACCCCCAAGTAAATGGTCAAGTAAAAGTCACCAATAGGGAGATTACAAAGATATTGATAAGAACATTAGCAAGTTTAGGTGAGGCTAGAGCACTAAACTGAATGATGCTCTTTGGGAATACCACTCCACATGGAAACTCCCTATAGAGTATTCTCCCTATGAGTTAGTGTATGGTAAATTACCAACGCTTCCCATTCAAACTAAGCTTTGTACACTATCCATGACATGTGACCTTAACCTTGACCTTGATCTAGCACAGAAATAACAGTTAGTAACCCTTAACTTGCTAGATGAAAATTGATTAGCTGCCCTGTCATCTAACAAATTGTACAAGGCCTTCAATAAACAATGTCATGACCTAAGAATTAGGAAAGTTCAATATCAGCTAGGAGATAAGGTTCTCTACTGGAATCCCACATGTGCCACAACGTACTAAATTTCAAACACTGTGGGAAGGACCTTATATTATTTATGCAACTTTTCCTTTAGGGGCCATGACAATATACAAACCTGAGAGCCTGGATAAGAAGCTTTTGGTCAATATGCAATAAACCAAACCTTTCCAAGAGCTTAGGATAGCTAGTACACATGCTACCTCTCTTGATGGACAACCCTGCTCACTATTTCGGGTCTCCTCCTTCCAACTTAGTCATGGGGGAGATGGCCACCTATGCTAACCGTTCTAGGCCCTTAGTTCTTTTTGAATTTTTTTTACACATTTTTGTTTTACACATTCTTCCAACTTTTCTTATTTTTGTTTTATACCATTGCTCATATTTTTACTATTTCTTTGTTTTCTTGATTTCTTTTATTCATCATCCAATAAGTGCTCATGATGGTGGATTGAATTATATCATATTGATTGCTAATGTTTGGTTTTTACCTTTGAATTATGATGCTAATATTAAGGTATGGTTATTTTGGTAAAACAGGCAATGAGTCCACGCTGTCCGCTCATCCATACAACTCTATGGTCTCCTTTGGCTTGGAACTGTACAATCCCTTTTTCTAAGTAAACATGATAATCAATTGGTGGCTAGGTATTTTTCAAACCAAGGAAAGAATCAAACGATTAGAATGGTGTGACTTCAAGGGGATTCGATACATTTGTGTTGGCCATTTTCTTGGGTGTTTGGATGCTTTTTCTTAGGTTTTTCACCATTCTAACATTGTTCAAAAATTAGGAAGTTGAGTGAATAAAAATAAGTCTTTGCATGGTGTGGTTCTCACACAACAAAAAAAAGAGAGAAAAAAAAGAGAAAAGTGAGAATTCAAAGCATACCCCTTAGACATAATAAAGCAATATGAGCTACAAGCACTAGTTATGGAATTGGAAAGACATGTTACCCATGCCTGAAGGTTCCCTCTAACTAAGGCCCTTTCTTGCTTCCTACTTCTCCATCTCGCTCTCCTTGGAATGGTGGTGACTCTTTGTGGAAGAATTCTTGTTGCTTCAAGTGGATGGATTGGTCAAGTGTGTTGATGCGAGGTCACTGGATGTGGTTTGTTTGAGTTTGGATTTGGGATGAGTTCTACTCAGTCACATTAACCATGAAATACACAAGGGACTTTACACAATCTTGTTCTTGGGATTCCATTCCATTCTCTCCTCTCCATGTTTCTTCCCATTTTTCCACCTCATTGCTAGTTTTTATCATTAGTCCATTTCTAGGTTGATGCATTATTTTTCTTTGGTGAATTCTTATGGGTAAGTTTTTAACTCTTGCTTCCAAATGACATTCCTAGAGCCTACGAATTCTTTGGTTTGTGGGTTTGTCAAGGCATAAAAGGCATGAGCTTGCTTTGGGTAGGACCTACTGGCATTCCTTTTTTATGTAATTATTAAGTTCTTTTAATTAAACATTTCCTGCAATCATTCATCTCTTGTTTCATCCCCATCCATGACATCCATTTTATTGGCATTGCCATTGTTATTTTTTCCCATCTTTCTTGTTCCTCATATTTTTCCATCTTATAGCTACTGAAGGTTCGCTCTTAGTCATGGGGGCCCTGGCACAAATTTTTTAATTTTCTCCATTTTACTATTTGCCTAACCCCTACACCTTGGGTAGTCACCTATGATAAATCTCCGAACCAGTTTCTGCCATAACCACAACTCAACCAATGCACTTCATATCGAGGCAAGGTATCAACTGCATTGTGGTTTATCTATCCTTGCTTATTTATGATTTTGTTGTGTGTGTAGATGGCGATCATACAAACAATGGACTAGGCTTGGAGGAAGCACTTAGGATGGATCGGAACTAGAGAATTTACGAAAGGAGCAAGTTTGGTGGCTTGGCTATGGATAAACAACGAAAGGTGCAATCTTGGCATTGGCGAAAACATGCTCCATCTTCTTTCTCTCTCTCTTTTTCTCTTCAAGCTGTCAAATAAAGGCTTGGATGTCATTTATGTACGAGTGTTCACCAAAATGGTCATGAAAACTAATGTTGTAATATGCTTATTGATCTATCACTGGGCACGTTGAGACTGTCATCCCATTCCACCATGAATTGTAAATTAGTCAATAATCCCATACCTTCCCAATATTTTGTAAGGAACTCGAGGATGAGTTTTCATTCAATCATGGGGGTATGATGAGAGCAGTTACTCTAATTATTCGAGTGGTTACTCTAGCGGTTATTCTAATTATTAGCGGTTACTCTAGCATTTACTTTAGTAGTTATTCTAATTATTAGAGTGGTTACTTTAGTAGTTATTTTAATTATTAGAATGGTAACTCTAGTGGTTACTTTAGCAATTATTCTAATTATTAGAGTAGTTGCTTCCAAGTCTATAAATATAGTGCCTAGGTGCACAATTGGAAAGGAAGTCTTTTAGCAGTCAAGTAGCGAAATTCTTGTAGTCTATTTGAAAGTTAGAGTTATTTTCAAGTGCCCACAGTAGGGGGTCTAAGTGTGGATGGATCTTTATTCGAGCATTATGTACCTCAACACACCTTGTGTATAGAAATAAAGACGAGCTCTTTGATTCATCCTTGCAGTACTTGAGATTTTTTTTCTTACACATTTCTTTTATTTTATTTTCTTATGCATTTATTTTATTTTATGCACTTTACATTTCTATTATTAGCACAACAATTCATTTTGATCAATTAGGAAAATCATTAACTTACACAAGCACGACCACTTCAAGCATGCGTGTAATGCTTGGTAAACTAGTAACGATTAGTGTTTGGTAATCTGAGCAGTGTTGCACTAGTTCAGGATGTGTACGGAAAGTGGGAACAGATGCTGGTGTTAGGATTAGTTAGAACTTAGTTAATGAGTAGTTAAGTTAAATTAGTCACTTAGTTACCTCTCTCCTTCCTTACTAGCGTAGGACATAAAAACATAAAAGCTATAAAAATCATATGCCTCAAGTTTACTTAACCATACAGTCATGACATACAAGTAAGCTTGGGAAGACAATGATCAACTAACCCATCCTTGTTCCACAAGGGTGCATAAGCACTTAGTCCTTGGAATTCTATTGGATCGTCTGTGAAATGCTCATATTCGTATGGTTGAGCGTAGGGGTACCTCGCCGCTCATTACTATATTTGCATATTTTCTTTGCATTTCCATCATCTCTTTCTTCGCATATTGGTTTGGTTTAATTTTTTCTTTTTACATGATTTTAATAATCATTATGGTCATTTGATTTACTAGGTGTTGGGTCATCATAACACCATTGGAAAATAATGTAAGCATAATACTTTATATATCTTATTACTATTACATGAAATCTCATTTATACTTTATATTTCAATAATGTTATGATTCTTCTTAGTCTTTTCAAGGGTTTAGTTTTATTAGTTATGTTGGATTATGGAGGACAAGATCTATGCTACTTATCATGTAATCATCATGATCATGTAAGTGTAGGATTTGTGAGGTTGGAAAGTGATTAGACACAATCACTAGGTAACCTTGGAAAATGTCATTTTCCCTTTCATAAGCCCCAGCCCTCAAGTGTGACAATCCATAGCTACCCTATGAGCAACAGGGTGAAGTGTGTTCATCTCCACTTGAGAATCCTTAGCCACCCAGGAGACATGCTATGATGTCATCGAATTGTAATTAAAGGCATAAACACGAGGGTTGAACTACACCATGGGTAAAGTTCCGAAAGGACCATGTTCTTTGGTAGTGTGAGACTTGTGTTGGAATTCTTATCTTAAAAATGATGTACACCATGAGCAAAGTTTCCTAAAAAAAAGAAAAAAAATAAACAAGAGAATGAGGACCATGTTCATTAGTAGTGTAATAAGTTCTTAAGTAGGATGGGATCTAGCAGCTATCCTCACCCTAACCTCCATTTTCCATTTTGAATCTATTTCCCCCAAAATTCAAAAAGAAAAAAGAAAAAAAAAAGAATCCCAAGAAAATCTCAGCTAGCCACGATCTAACATGATCTTGTCCTCATTAAGTTTAGTATAAGTCTTGTGCTCAAAGTAGTCCACATGCTTTTAACTTTTACCTTGTGAGAAAATTGGAAATGTGATCTTAGTTATATCTTAATTATATATATACATATATGTAGTTGAAATAATAAATTATATGTTTGGATTTTAATTAAATAAGATGGTGTGGTGGGTGGCCCATGTCTAGTTCTATTTTGATTATATGGTTATTATAATCATGTTTAGATTACTATAGTTTGCTTTCAAGTTTCATTTGTTTGTGTTTTATGACCTTTTTAGTCCTCTATTTTCTGCATTTCCTTTTAAGATTTTGATGTTTTTTTTTGCTGCTCCTTGCACTTGCATGCAATTAAAGTTTTGGGGCTCAATGTTGAGGCCAACCTAGCCCATGCTAAACACAGGGCCATGATCAACAGATGGGTTTTGGCCTTTTTGGATACTACCTCTTGATTTTTAGCATCAAAAAAGTTGTTTGGTATTGCATGGTCCTTGCAATTCTTGATGGGCCCAATCAATACACCCATTTTTGTTGATTTTTTGATTCTTTCTAGTCCTTTTTAGATTTCACTTTCGTAACTTAGAATCTTAGATTTAGCGTCAACAATTACAAATTCATAAAACCAAACAACTTCATCGTCCTTTGAAGTATAGCTTAAAAAATTTAAAAGTAGAAAATTCATTAGAGTTAAATAAATACTACATATAAATCTCGATATGTAGTGTAGCTTTTATATCAAATATTTATGTTTTTCATTAAAAGTTCAAGATTTAATGTAATGTATTGACCAAATAATTATTGAAATTTTTCTTTCTAGCAAATAGTATGTTAATCTTTCAAAAACCTAAAATGTTTTTCTTTTCCCTAACAAATGAAGTAATTGTTTACTACACATCAAGTTTTTTTTAATATTACCACTACATGCTAAAGAATGCTTTAGATAATTTTCTTCAATGAAATTATTTTATTTTATAAAACTGATGAGCTTAAAACCCAGCTTCTTTTCTTACTACTGATGCAATGACTTATATTTTGAACTTGAAAGTTTCATGGTGGATGTAACATCCCAAAGGTTGCAAGAGTTATATAACAAACAACGGTTGCCATAGAACATGGGTGACTGGTGAGAACGTACTATGGTTTCATCGGTAGTGGCAATGTGCAAATGAAAATGGTGGTGGTGGATGTAACTATCATGATGGTGGTGACGTCGCTACAATTTCACTAGTGTGTGATGGCATTCATTGCAGGGATGTTACATGGTGGACGTAACTGACTTGTGGTAGCTATAAAAGGTGTAGCAGATGTTGAATGTGGAGGATCAATCTCTAGGAGTTGAGAAACCAGCACACAGTGGTTTTCTCTCTCTCTCTCTCTCTCTTTATTGAGTAGTAGTAGATCAACAATGGGAGATCAAGCTTTCTCTTCTTTCATCCATAGCGGTTCTTCCTTTTTTCTGGTAGCAACAAACAAGGGCATGAGGTGGACAGGAGCAGCAAGTGCAAGCATTGGTTGTAGCGGTGATGCAGGGTTCCCCTGACCACCAGCAGTTGTCAATGCATAGTGGACAATGACGCATGTTGCAAACACCATGTGGGCTTGGCGCTAGAGCAGCAAGGCATGCTGTGAGACTATAGATAGTAGCAGTGTCAGACAACATGTTATTAGTAGTTAGTGGCTCCTCCCTTGGCGTTCCTACTACACACCTATGCATTATTAGCAACACCCATTAATAGCACGCGTGCAAGATCCATGAGGACAATGAGGTTCTATTCTCTCTCTCTGATAGCTTCCCTATTTGTTTTTCTGCCCCAACATGATAGATGGCAACATAGTAGCTAGCCATGGAAACTAGCAAGTGATAATTTCTTCTTTTCCTTTTACGTTGCAGCAGGTAGCCTTCTATCTCTCCCCAAATAGCACATGCTTAGTAGACTATGCTAGTAGCCTCTTTTCTTCCTCCTAGTCTGCGTGACAAGTAGGTGAGCTCCCGAGACTATGGTGGTGATCATGGTAGCAACAACGATGTACATGTAGCAAGTGGTTTGTGGGTGCATCTCACTATTTTTCTCTTTTACTATTTGATAGTGGTCAAAGTATTCCTATCTAGTGGGTGGCTCTCTAGCAGTGATGAACAAGTAGCAACAACTAGACTAGGGAAAAATTTAATTTTTGTAGTTACCTATTGTTTCCAGAAAATCATTCAATTAAATTCCAAATAAAATTCCCATTTCATTTTTTTTAGTTTACTATTTTAAAAATGTCACGTAGCCCTCTCTAGTTGAGACTATTCCTAGATTTTCATACCCATACAGGAGGTTCCCTAAGTAGTAGTCTCCTTAAATGAGTTTTTTTCCCTGGGTGTTAGTGCATCCAAAATTTATGCATCAACAATTGGTATATCAAGGCACTAAATTTAACCATGATTTTATGGATCCATGAATCACTGTGGCTTCTATCAAAAGGACAACACACCTCTTCAATCTACCCACTCTGGCAATATCTAAGACCATGGAAAACCAAGAAGGGTTATTGTGATCTATGTTTGTAGGAAAAGCTCCTTTGCTTCATTTAGGCAATAGGAATAAAGGGCAGCTATCATAAAGGAATACAAGGTGTTTCCAACCATCATTGCCATGGGAGGAAAAGATAATTTCCTTAGTTGATTTTTCATAAAAGTTTTGTGTGTAATGATGAGCTACCAAAGCATTGTGATGATGTTTGTTTGTGAGGAGAAATAATGTGTGTGCGAAAGCATCGAATTGCAAGTAGCATGCTGAGCGTTGATCATTCAAACGAAGGTGGCATTTCCTGATAAGGGTTCCACATGTCCATAATGGCAAAAAACTTGATGATTATCAGAAACAAAAATCTACCTCTATTCCTATACACAACATTTGGATCTCCTCCATAGAAGCCAAACCCTGCCATTATCCCCATCCCATTGAATTCAAATAGGTGATGTTGTCAGCATCACTAAAGCAACAAAAACCAGTCAAACAAGAATAGCTATGGCATTGATGGCATTGACAATGAGTAAGGTGCTAGTGACATCAGTAGCATTATGTGTTTGATGCCAATGGCTGGAAAATAATTCCTAGCATGATTGGTTCATGAAAAATTTGTTTACGGAAACACTGGATTTTAAACTTTGGCCAAGTTTTCTTTTAAAAAAATATATAATAATTCATCATTGGGAGTGTAATTAATGAGTAGCAAGGTACCTCTATGTCCAACCATATAAATCACTGAGGCATTTACATTCAATTCGGTCAAATTCCATGGACGTATAGTTCTCCAGTGCACTGGTTCCTCTAGGAAGTGAAATGGGCATTGAGAACATTCGTTGTCTTCCCAACTACACTTGTGGAGCTCAAGGGTATGGTTTAAGTGTAATTGAGATACATGATTTTTATCATTTTTATTTTTTCTAAGGTTAATTGCCTACAACAAGAATGAAAGGTAGAGTAATTTAAGATCTAATTCATTCATTACCTAGCTAACCTAACACAAGTACCCATCCCACTTTCTTGGACACATCCTCAACACATATAGTATTGTTGAGCTACCAAACATTAAGCGTTGTTGGGTTACCAAGCACTATATGTATGCTCAAGGTGGTTGTGCTTGTGTTCATTAACAACTGAAAATTAATTGCTTAATTTAAATGCATTGAAGTAAAGTGCATTAAAAGAAACATTAATCTATTCTCAGTGCTACAAGGATTATCAAAGGAGTTTATTTTTATTCCCATCACACTCCTACACTCAGGGACATCAGTGTTTGAACAAATTTTTATACACACTTAGACTCTTGCTACAAGCACTTAGAAAATATTCCAACTCTAGAGAAAACAAACTACAAGAGCTTCACTACTTTGACTAAAAACTATATGGGAAAATGTGTAAAATAAAAAGTTGAAAAAATTGAGAAGCCACTTATATGGTTAGCATAGATGGCCATCTCTTCCATGACTAAGTTGAAAGGAGGAGATTCGAAATATGGAGCATAGTTGTCCATCTGATGAGGTGTGTGTTGTATTAGCTAGCTTATGCTCATGGAAAGGTTTGATTTGTTGGATGTTGACTAGTTGTTTCTTATTTGGGTTCATAGGTTTGTAGATCATCATGGCCCTAGAAGAAAAAGTTTTGTAAATGATGTAAGGTCCTTTCCACAATGTTTCAAACTTAGTTCATTGAGGTACGTGTGTGGGGTTCTAATAGAAAACTTTATCTCCTAGTTGAAATTTGACTTTTTTTGATTTTAAGGTAATGGCGTTTTTTATTCTAGGCCTTGTGCAACTCATTAGATGATAGGGCCACCAATTGATTTTCGTCTAGTAGGTTGAGATTCATTAGTCTTTCTTTTTGTGCTAAACTCAAGTCAATATCAAGGTCACATGCTATTGAAAGTGTATGGAGCTCTGATTGAATAGGAAGTGTTGGTAATTTTCCATACACAAGCTCATAGGGAAAATAGCCTATAGAAAGTTTCTATGTTGAGCAGTAGGCCCAAAGTGCATCATTGAATTTTGTGCTCCAATCTTTTCTATATTTGCTAAGGGTTCTTGTTAGAATCCTTGTGATTTTCTTATTGGTAACCTCAACTTGACCATTGGCTTGGGGCTAGTAGGGTGTTGTGAGTTTATGTTCAACCCCTAGGCATTGCATGAGCTTCCAAAAAGTAGTTCCTGTAAAGTGAGTTTCATTATTAGAAATTAATTCACATGGCACACCAAACCTGTTTATAACATTTTTTTGTACAAACCGAGCAATAGTAGAAGATGTATAGTCAATGATGGCTACTGCTTCTACCCATTTCGTATAATAGTCAATAGCAACTATGATCTATACCTTTTCATTTGACATGGGCATGATGGAACCCATGAAATCAATGCCCTAGATGTCAGAGGGTTCCAGTGGTTGAATTCATTACTAAGGTTCCTCCATTTGAGTAGTCATTCCACCATCTTGTTGGCATCATTCACAAGAGAAGACATAATGGTGAGTATCCCTAAAGATTATTGGCCAATAATATCCTACCATCAAGATTTTAATGGTTGTGCATCTCCCAACATAGTGTCCTCCACAAGGACCTTCATGAGTATCTTGGAGAATGCTTAGTTAATCGGCATCAAGGACACACCAACGAACCAAGCCATCGGCACACACCTTGTAGAGGTGTTCATTGATCTCCATGAAGTGTTTTACTTGGTGAAGAAACTACTATTTCTTCTAGTAGTCCAACCCTTGTGGCATCTCTTAGATAAGAAGATAAGTGAGAATGTCGTCATACTATTTAGGCTCATTGGAAAATTATTTAGTTATAGCTCCAACAAAGAGGAGTTCATCAAGAAACATATTAGATAGTGGGCTTTCTTTCTCTTTGTTGTCCCATCGCAATTGAGACAAGTGATTAGTGAGCACATTCTTAGTACCCTTTTGATCTATCATCATAAGATCGAATTCCTGCAAGATCATCAGCCACCGTATGACATGGTGGCTCCCCATTGGCTTATTCATCAAGAAGTAGATGGCACTATGATCTGTGTGCACAAACATCTTATATCCAAGCACATAATGTCTAAACTTCTCTAGAGCAACCACCACTACCATCAATTTTTTTGTAGTGGTTTTGTAACAACGTTGTCCCTGAGCACGTTGTTCGGCACCCCAAGAGTTTCCAATGACGATTCTGAATCGGGACAAAACTCAAGAGGAATATGCCTCAACAATCAACAATCCTGAAACACATCCCAACAAATGATGTATTAGTGTTAGCATGTCTCCTGTGCTTTGTTTCTCAAACAATATTCGCGGTACGCTAACATGCTAGATAGCGCTCCCTCGCTCCCCTCACGTGGACACTACAGGGACTACAAGCTGAACCCTCCAGATTCATCACCGCATGCTAGTAGTTGGTGTCGCACTCCAAGGAGCACATGCATCAGTCCCATAACAAGTCCCATGACACACTCGGTAAAAACACCCCAACACAGAGTTGAACTACGCAACCCTCCCAGGCAAGGCCCTACCGAGTGGGGTAATGAGGTAGGTCGTAGCCTCCTCTTACTACTGCATGGAACTACCATGCCAGTATGGTTCCGAAGACACAAGGAGAGGAGGACCCCTTGTGCCCCCACGACCCCTGAACTGTGGGGGAGGTAGCAGGCTACCATCAACCCTGCTACATCTCTCACAATTCTTCCTCGCTTAAAATGAGCGACGACCTCGGAGCATGGCCTGGGTAACCCGTGAGATGGCTTCATCAAAACCAAGGGAGAATTCCGTCAATTCCGGGGAAGTACGCCCATGCTATTCTGAGTCAATTCAAAGGGATCTTTGGTTCTGGAAGGTCCAACTGCTAGGGCCCAAGGCTGTAAGCATTTTTGTTGAACTCAACCGTCTTCCTAGGATCCGGACTCATCCTAGCACTTGACATCCAAGTCAAGAGCATCATTCCTCCAAAACTTGGACTGTCCATCCTTCCATACTTGGCCTAAAATGCCAAGATATGGGAGGACCTCAAGTGGTCTATCATTGCAACATGATAGAACGCACCGACCTAGGGATCCATGAGTTCCAAGGCATCCCTTGCCTCGTTTGATCCCAAGATCTAGGGATCTTAAGTTCAACACTCTTTGAAACTTAGCCCCATCGCCTATAGAGCACTTTGAATGGCTCCAGGCACCTTCCTCCCCTGCTTGAGGCCAACCCCCATAGGAATTCACTCTTGAATCCTATAAGGCATCAATGTCGCACCTCTTCCACATTTTTTCCCCTTTTTTTTTATTTTTTTTTTCATATGGGAGGTTTCTCCATCCATCATCGAAGTAGCCATGGTGGGAGGTCAATTTCTTGCTCCCTACAGAAGTCCAGGATCAAGTTTCCCTGGGACCTCAAGCGCTCCAGTGGTTCCCAGCTATCGTCTGAGTCAAGACGATGTTTCCAGTGGACAAGGAACTCCACTTTCAAATCTGCCCCATGGCCAGTGGTTCAGAAGTTCTGGATGCATTCTGCTCTTTTTCTTTGTATAGATTGTATACAAGGTCTCTCTCTGATTGAGAGACTTCTCTCTAGATATGGGAACCCATCCGGTAATGGTTTCAGCATGCTGACATGGAAAACTGGATGGACTCGGTCCATATTGATTGGTAGCTGGAGCTTATATGTCACCGGGTTAATTTTATTGATGATCCGGAAGGGACCATCATACTGCCTCATCAGCTTGGAGGTAGTTCCCTGTTTCGGTTTAAACTGACGTGGGTCCAACTTCAGGAGGATCCAATCTCCCACCTTGAATTCACGAGGCTGGCGTTTTCATCAGCATACCTTTTCATGCGTTGCATTGCCCTCTCCAGATGATACTTGGCTATATCAACATTTTCAGACCACCTCTTCAAGAATTCATCAGCTCTGGGATGTCGACCCTGCAACGAGGGAGAGACCATATGTGGGGTGATGGGCTGCCTTCCCATTACCAATTCTACAGGAGAAAACCCAGTAGCTGAGGACTTCTGGATGTTATAGCTCAGTTGGGAAATCCCTAACAAAAATGGCCAATTCTTCTGGTCACTACGAACATAGTGACGAAGGTACTCTTCAAGTACCCAATTCATTCGTTCTGTCTGCCCATCGGTCTGTGGATGAAAGCTTGATGACAATTTGAGGGTGGTACCCATCATGCCAAATAGTGCTTGCCAAAAGNGCTTGAGAACATGGAGACACTACTTGCTGGGAAGTCGTGTCCTTGTCAAGACTGATAATCTGGCCACTAGCTACTTAATGAATCAAACANTGCAGTGTCCTCAGCTGAACATTATGATGGACAGGGAATGAATATGGCGAATTTAGAGAATTTGTCCACCATAACAATAATGTTGCTTAAACCCTGAATATTTGGCAAACCCGTAATGAAATCCATAGACACTGTAGCCCATGGAAATGGAGGGATTTCCAAGGGCAATAGAAGACCACCCGGACGCTCCGTAGACCCCTTATCTTGCTGGCACACTAGACACTTCTGTATATAAGCAATCACATCTCGATACATTTTTGGCCAGAAGTATGTTCTCTCAATGAGAGCCAAGGTTCTTTGCTGTCCAGGGTACCCTGCCCACTGTGTATCATGGCATTCTCGGATGATTTCCTTACGTAGACCATCCCAATCCGGAATGCATATCCTATTATCCCAAAACCAAAGCAGTCCATCTCTCATTTTGAACCGCGGTGCTCGTCCAATTTCTATCAGCTTCATTAAGTCAATGATATGAGGATCCCTTTTTAAACTATCTTGAATTCTAGCCAACAACACTTCGTCACATTGAACATTTGAATTTTGTGGTCCAATGATGGCAAAGAGCTGAGAAGCAGGTTGAGGATGACGACTCAATGCATCAGCCACCACGTTCTCCTTTCTAGGACGATAAGTCAATTCCAAATCATATTCGGACAACATGGCCAACCACCGAGCCTGTTTGGGCCTCAGTTTCANATTCTAGATATGGATTCCTTTCAGGTCATCTTGGGGTAAGAATTTCTACGCAAGGCCAAAGTTTTTATAGCTCCACATTTGGACCTAATTTTTATTTCCCATGAGAGCTCCCCATGTATTGTTCAAACTCATGGAGCGCAGATGGGAATGAATGAAAACACTAGCCCCCAGATTGTGTCACCAATGATGATGAAATGTTTGGCCATGGATCCTACTAGGAAAATATTGCTAGCTATACAAACGGGGGACCCTTCTAAGGCTTGTGGATCCCAAGCTATTGTTGACCCACGCATAGCAAAGGTGCTCAATAAGTTCAAAGATGTGATGCCGTCTGAACTACCTGGTAGTTTGCCACCTTGGAGAGCAGTGGATCACAAAATCGAACTGCAGCCTGGCATAGATCCTCCTATCCAAAGGTCATACCGGTTAACGGGACCAGAATTGGGGGAACTAAAAAAGCAGTTGGAAGGTTTAATGTCTAAGGGATACATTCGCCCTTCAAAATCTCCTTATGGGGCACCGGTGCTATTTGTTACGAAGGAGGATGGAACGCTACGACTTTGCTGTGATTATAAACTATTGAATAAGCACACGATCAAGAACAAGTATCCAGTTTCGCTCATTTCTGACTTGTTTGATCAATTGGCAGGGGCTCGATATTTTACCCAGCTCGACCTGAGACAAGGGTACTACCAGGTTCGCATTGCANAGTCGTAGCGTTCCATCCTCCTTGGTAACAAATAGCACCGGTGCCCCATAAGGAGATTTTGAAGGGCGAATGTATCCCTTAGACATTAAACCTTCCAACTGCTTTTTTAGTTCCCCCAATTCTGGTCCCGTTAACCGGTATGACCTTTGGATAGGAGGATCTATGCCAGGCTGCAGTTCGATTTTGTGATCCACTGCTCTCCGAGGTGGCGAACTACCAGGTAGTTCAGACGGCATCACATCTTTGAACTTATTGAGCACCTTTGCTATGCGTGGGTCAACAATAGCTTGGGATCCACAAGCCTTAGAAGGGTCCCCCGTTTGTATAGCTAGCAATATTTTCCTAGTAGGATCCATGGCCAAACGTTTCATCATCATTGGTGACACAATCTGGGGGCTAGTGTTTTCATTCATTCCCATCTGCGCTCCATGAGTTTGAACAATACATGGGGAGCTCTCATGGGAAATAAAAATTAGGTCCAAATGTGGAGCTATAAAAACTTTGGCCTTGCGTAGAAATTCTTACCCCAAGATGACCTGAAAGGAATCCATATCTAGAATCGAGAAATCGAACACTCCTTACCATGCGCCTACTTGAACAGGGATACCACAACACACCCCAATGCACCGAAGGGGTCTGAATTTTGCCAGCTTGCAGGATGCTTGCACAGGATCCATCTTTAGCTGCAAGTCCTTCACCATGGTTGGAACCATGTAATTGTTGCTAGCCCCATTGTCAATTAGGGCACTTAGCTGACTTGTGCTCACAGTGATTGGGGCCAATTGAACTCGATGTAGAGTATCAGGATTAGAATTCTGGGAGTCTCTAGCTCCTAACCTCTGTGTAACTATGTCTGATAACTCCATCATCACTGCGAGCCTTTGTTGTTTACCTGATGTGCTTCCATCGGTAATTTGGAGGCATGGGTTAGGGCGATACTCGAGTGCCATCAATTGTTTCCCAGGAGCTGGACCTAGCCTATTCTCTGTCCTTCCTGAACTTAGGGGGCAATATCGTGCCAAGTGATTTCCATGGCACAAGAAGCATTGAATTGGCCCCCTAAAGGTACCTCCTATAAACTGCTTCCTCTTGGCCCCAGGTTGCCATCTGCTCCCTGTCTCCTTGCGTTTTTGTTGGAAGCCTTGGTTCCCTAGGGGACCACCCATCAGGCGACTACCTTGCTGAATTGATCTAAAGGTATTTCCACCTTTGATGGATCCTGTATCTGTTCTTTGTGAGTGGGAGGGTGTGCCATGCTTACCCTTCCCAGGCTTGCCCTTATCTAGCTTCGTTGCCTTGAAGTCTAGAAAAGTGCCTGCAGCTGCAATAGCCTCCAAGAGGGTGTCAATGCCTCTTCGACGCAATTCCAACTGCGCCCATGGTTGTAGTCCATTTACAAATTTGAAGAAACGATCTCGATCTCCCATATCGGGAATCAGCAACATGAGATCTTGAAAGCTATTAATATAATCCTCAAGCTTCCCTGAATGTTTTAGGGTCTCTAGCTTTGTTCTAGCAACCCATTCAGAGTTCCCAGGATGGAATTGTTTAATCAATGCAGCCTTCAAGCTATCCCATGTCTCAATCTTTTTTGTCATGGTGCCCTTTTCTTGGGCACGGAGGAGACTAAGCCACCATAGCTTAGCACTTCCTATGAGAAATTGTGATGCAGTGGAGACCTTTTGGGTTACTGGAACACCCCTGGTGTTTAGGTACATCTCCACATCATGGAGGAAGGCATCAATTTTCGCATCATTTCTCTCACCATCATAAGAATTCGGTTCTCTAGCTTTGATACGGGCTGTTGCTACTGGTTCATCATCCAAACGCCCTGCTAGGGAGGATTTCAAGATGGTGTTTTCCATTTTCAAATCAGACAGTTCCTGATTTACTCCCACCAGGGCATCCTCCAAAACTTTTATTCGATCAACTAGGTCTTCAACCAAGGATGCTTTTGTTTGAGCCTCTTCCAAGGATCCGAATAGATCCTTGTAGAGGTTGATCATGTGGTCTAGGCGACCTTCCAAGATCGAAACCTTAGCCTCTGTCAGTTTCACCCTGTCCTTGGAGCGAAGATCCATCTTTTCTTGTGGCACATTAACATCTTTAAGAATGCGATGGATTGCATCCCCATTTTCTGGACCAGGATGGGCTAAGGCCTCATCAATCTCCTTGACATGATCCCATAACATTTGAAACTTAGTCTCATCTTGACCAAGTTCTATTTCAGCCTCCATTTCTGGATTTGTTTGAACATCAGCCATGTCTTTCGATCCACCCGACTAACCCACTTAGTGAGAGAGTTTACCAAATAGCTGAAACTATGAAGTTCTGATACCACCTGTAACAACGTTGTCCCTGAGCACATTGTTCGACACCCCAAGAGTTTCCAATGACGATTCTGAATCGAGACAAAAATCAAGAGGAATACGCCTCAGCAATCAACAATCCTGAAACACATGCCAACAAATGATGTATTAGTGTTAGCATGTCTCCTCTGCGGTGTTTCTCAAATAATATTCGCGGTACGCTAACATGCTAGATAGCGCTCCCTCACTCCCCTCACGTGGACACCATGGGGACTACCAGTTGAACCCTCCAGATTCATCACCGCATGCTAGTAGTTGGTGTCGCACTCCAAGGAGTGCACGCATCAGTCCCATAACACGTCCCATGACACACCTGGTAAAAACACCCCAACGTAGAGTTGAACTACGCAACCCTCCCAGGCAAGGCCCTACCGAGTGGGGTAATGAGGTAGGTCATAGCCTCCTCTTACTAATGCATGGAACTTCCATGCCAGTATGGTTCCAAAAACACAAGGAGAGGAGGACCCCTTGTGCCCCCACGGCCCCCGAACCATGGGGGAGGTAGCAGGCTACCATCAACCTTGCTACCTCTCTCACAGGTTTAGTTTATTTGTGCACCCAAAATGTTGGGGCTAGTAGAGTGGATGTAGTATGGATGTTTCTTGTTGTCATCTACCTAAGCATGACTTCCAAGGCATAATTTGATGCATCCATCATGACATGAAATGGTCTATATCAATCGGGTGCTTGTAAGATTGGAGTTTCTACAAGTTTCTCTTTTAGCTGTTGGAATGCTTTTTCACATTCCGTGGTCTAGACAAATGGAGCATCTTTCTTTATTCATTCCACCAATGATTTTGCAATCTTAGAGAAATTCTCTATAAATCACCAGTATTAGCCAGTATGTCCAAGGAATTATCAAACATCTTTAAGAACTTCTGGTTGGCAAGTTATTCCTTAGATTACCCTTATTTTCTCAAGGTCTATCTCAATTCCTACTTGTGATATTTTGTGTCCCAATATAATGCCTTCTTAGACCATTAGGTAACTTTTTTTCCAATTGAGCTGCAAGTTAGTTTCAACACATTTTTCTAGCACTTGCTCAAGGAAATCCAAGGCTTGCTCAAATGTAGCTTCATAAGTGAAGAAGTCATCCATGAAGACTTCCACACCACTTTCAATTTGTTGTTAAAAAATGCTAAGAACCCAACATTGGAATGTAGTATGAGCATTGCATAGACCAAATGGCATCTCATGATATGCAAAAGTCCCCCAAGGACTTGTGAATGTTGTCTTTGCTTGGTCCTTTAGTGCAATTTGAATTTTGTTATAGCCACTATAACCATCTAGAAAACTATAGTAACAATGCCCAAATATTGTGTCTAGCACCTATTCAACAAATGGCAATGGAAAATGGTCCTTGAATGTTGCCATATTTAGCAGTTGAAAATTGATGCAAACCTACCACTTACCTCCTTTCTTTGGCATAATCACGAGTGGACTAACATACTCACTATCCACAATGGAATAAATGAACCCTACCTTGAGGAGTTGTTTGATTTCCTCTTTGATGACTTGCTTCCATTTGGGGTTCAATCACCTCTATGGCTATCTCTTTGGCTTCATGGTTGGATTAGTGTATATACGATGCTAGCATATCCTAGGATCATTCCCTATGAGTTCAGGATATGACCAAGCAAAAGCTGTTGAACATTTTTCAACCACATTCAACAACATATTTTTCTGCTCTAGAGCAATATTTTCATTAATTATTATTGACTTTTCATTTTTTTAAAATATTCCATTCCAACGATAGCATTTTTAGTTTAAGGGGCTCTTGCTTGAAACTTTCAAGAATTTCCAACTCTTCCCAATAAGTATCATCATTTGCATCATCAGAGAGCTGACGAGGAACTTGCTCTAGTTCATCCATGCCTATGACATATGCACATGTCAGGCTCATAGTTGGTTCCATGGAAAGTGTGCTACTCTCAGAATCAATAGTCAACGATTGGGTGCCCTCCTATTTTGTGGCTGTTGCATATAAACACATTTGGATTTCTACTTCTAGTGCATACTACTTGCATGCAGAGATAGATGTTTGTTTCATAGCCCAGAGTTTCTACACACAATTGCACTCTGTATTGCTATCCATGATGCATTGAACTCACTTCTTCTTAATCTTTCTGAATACATTTTTCTTTGGATACTTTCAAGGAAAGATCTCTGATGCCCATTCTTGCATCAATGGTGCTAAGCCATGCCCTTCCCATGATGATTGTGAAATCTCCTTTGTAGTTCTCCACCTTGATCACTAGGAAATTAGTAGGTGATGAGTGGTGAGGTACCCCTACACTCAACCATATGAAACGAGCATAGCACAAGCGATCCGATCGAACTCCGCAGACTAAATGCCTAAACCCCACAAGGAACACTTGGGGTTAATTAATCATTGTCTTCCCAGACTTACTTGTTGTTGTCACGGTGTATGGTTAAGTAAGTCCGAGGTATATGATTTTTTTGGTCTTTTTTGGTTTATCTCCTATGCTAAGAGGTGAAGGGTTGAGAGACTAAAACTAACTCTAACTACAGCACTAAGTCCTAGCGTCAGCATCCGTTCCCACTTGCCGTACACACCCTGAACTGTGCAACTATGGCTACCAAATGCTAATCATTACTAGGATTACCACATGTAACACACGTGCTCGAAGCGGTCGTACTGAGGCACCTAACTAGCCTAAGTGTGACAAGCAGCCAATTCCTTGACTAGCTGTACACATCCGTAGATGCTCGTAATCAAGTCGTACTTGTCCCACGTTCTAGGAG